>JBCJKO011148183.1:0-15964 GCA_039877535.1 Touit batavicus
AGATCAAAGTCTCTATCTCGTTAATAAATCGCTCGTCAGGAATGCTCGTAGGCGTGGCGCAGTTTATGCTTGGACCGCTAATCAGCAATACATGGGACAATTTCCCACGCATGAACAAGCGGTGTTATCGGGTGCTGCCGTTACGAAAACAGGCAACTCCGAGTCGGCTGTCTGGTTTGTTTGGGACCTACGCGCTGTCTACTGCCAATCATTCAGGCAACCAAACGAGCCAACGGTTGTACCAGAGGATCAGCCCAAATGATTCCCGGTGTGATTACCTCGCCGGTTGGATAAGCAAAGTGACAACCCGCCGTCTCAAAGCAACTAGCGACTAATTCAGAACACAGAAAGCCTTGTTTCGGGTGAGAACGGCCCACGCCGCAATAGGCTCTGGTCAGAATGGCTACGCAATCGAGGTAGTTATAGCGTTGAGTGAGTTGATCTAACCCAAAGGTCACTGCACCTTCGACTAAACGATGAGAAGCTTGGGTGTGCCGCGCTAGGACAAGAGTGCCATCATATGACAGATAGCTAGAGAGCGGGGCCAGCCGCACACCGTAGACTTCTAATGACTCCAGGACCAAGATGCGGTCGTAGGCGTCAAGCTTAAGAACAATGGCCACATGAGACCAAGGCGAATCCGTGATCTTCTGCACAACTTTGGAGGTAAAGAAATCGCCAGAACAGAACAGGAGATCGCCGGATCGAATCTGCGGACGTAATTTCGTATACGCTGTCTGCGGAATGTGCAAATCCGCGATAAACCGAATCGGTTCTGCCATGCCGTTCTACAGAATCAAAAAGAAAGAGGAAAGACGTTGCGCTAGTGCAAAAACGGCAGCACTTTTTGGCTTTAAAGCCAGACTTGTAAACCGCCTGTTCGTTTCATCCAGCGCCACAGACGGAATTGGTAAAACAAGCGTTCAATTCGATAAGTGATGTACCAACGAAACCACTGACGCTGACGATTCCACGGCACTACCCCTAATGGAGGCACGGGCCGAGCGGTCCAGGCCAGAGAGCGTAAAGTCTCAATTGACATGACGACACATTTCTGTCAATCGGTGCGGACTTTTCGTTTCTGCCATTGATCGCTCAGTTCCAGTAATTCATCAAGCGGCACGCCTTCTTTCCAGACGGGTGTGAGCACTTGCAAAATCATCGGAACTTTCGGGCGCGGCGGAAAAGGCAGCGGTTCGCCTTTCGTGGAATAAGAACCGAGTTCCTGTTTTGCCTGAATCTGAAAGCGATAAGTCGGCCCGTATTGGTTGGCAATCCAGTCTTCTACTTCTTGTTCGCTCTGTGCGTCTAGTTGAACTAGAACTCGACAGAATCCGCCAGTGGCTGAATACTCCAGATCTACCGTAAAGCGATAAACCCATTCACGCCACATAAATAGTTATGGCAAACTAAAAGAGCCAACCAGCAGGATTGAATCATCAGCAATCCGCGGTTGGCTGCGGTGGTTCAGTTTTGCGCTTCACTGATGCAAACGAGACACGTAATTCATAGCGCTTTGCCAATCGTAGAAATAATCTACCCAGCGGCTAGAGGGCATCCCTCTTTGTAATTCAAAAGAAGCCCACCACCGCCGATCACTGCCACGCCAAATAGCGGCTTTTCCTTCCGCGCTGGCTCGTCGCTCTATTGTTGTTAATGGTCCACAACACGGTCGATTGGAAAAACCAACCACACGCTCTGGGGGTACAACGTTTGTGTTCATCACTGCAAGAACGGCAAGAGTTCCATAATCTCTAGCACGAGTTCACTCGGCGTTCTTGCCAGATCATCCTTCTCCAGAATGAATTGATATAACACGCCATCCTGGTTGACTTTTACACAGAGCCGGTCATCGTAGCCAGTCTGTTCATTACCATATTGAGCAAAATGCATAGCGTGATGACAATTCGCTGGTGGTGGGATACTTTGTTCGAGTTGCTTAAAAAACTGAGTGAGATATCGGTGTATCAATTCGTTTCAAGATGATCTAGATCAAACCGTTCTAGCCGTCCCAATGCGCCATGCACAAACAGCTTTTCCCGCTTGAGCTTTTCTAGTTTCAGAAAAGACTTGTTGGCTCTTTCGGTTTCGCTTTCTAATTGTGCAGCAACCTGTTGCAATTCTGCCTTGAGCCGGAGATTCTGCGATCTGGCCACTCGTTGCCCTTGGTAATAAAAAGCCCAAGCCGTGACTAGCAGAAGGCCAGCGACGATGGCAGAAAGCGCAATAATAGGAGGCAACATGAGCGTAGTCACTTTACCTTTTCCTGAAGAAGCAAGGCACTTAGACGGCAATTATTCGTGGGTGCAAAGAGCCTTAGCCGAGAATCCGTTTACGTAGGGTGAAATTGAAGCCGTTCGGCAACTCTCCGAACAGTTCGAGAAACCAACCGTGCCACAAGTCTTACCTTGGGTCAAACGTCTTTACGAAACATACGGAGTCGGAGGTTACTTCCATATCGTTCTAGACGACAGCAATATACAGGATCACCATATTCAGTGGTGTACGAACCTAGCTTTTGTTAACGGTGATTTGTTCTCCCTCTTTCTCGGTTTAACACTGAACCGAATGAGTAAGACACAACGGCAGAAGTTATCCTATGCTTGCTAGGGCAAATATATAGCGAAGCTTAACGTTGACTTGATGAATCTAAATTAATATTCAGCGTAGCGGTATGCTATCATCAATCTCAATGACAGGCGATAAAGACCCAGCAGCAGTTTCGCTAGGTTCTCGTGGTGGGAAAGCCCGAGCACATAATATGAGCAAAGCCGAACGTAAGAATGCCGCTATTTTGGCTGCTACTGCACCCAGAAAACCAAGTGCCCCACGTTGTCCTTGTGGCAAATACACGCTTCATACAGCCAAGCTTCGTAGTCACAAATGTGAATAAAAGCAATCTAAGACTATGATTTAGCTAAGCGCCATGCTAAAATAGAAAGCATGGTTGAACCAATAGCTAACACAACGCCTGATTCACATCCATCTTTAATCATTCGCGCAGTTCATTGGTTGTTCAATGTCCATAAGTGTTACGTAGTTTTGACACAACCTAGAGCTGGAGCAATTATCGAGGAACCTGATGCTATTGGCTGGAATGAATCTGATTGCTTGTTAGTGGAGGTTAAAGTTAACAAGACTGACTTTTATCAAGGTCAAAAAAAGTACTCACAAATAAAAGTCTATAACAATTTGTTGGGTTCCCGTCGCTACTTCTTTACTCCCGAAGACTTGATACCTGCTAAAACTGTTGATCCATCGTGGGGATTACTTTGGTTAATAGGTGAAGGAATCCATATCGTACGTGAAGCTCCCCTTCAGCAACCATCTGAACGTCATGTAGTCGCAGAACAACTATTATTAGTTCGTGCTTTGCAAAAAGAAGCAGAATGGCAAACCATGCCGGTCCTGGAAGGATATGGCATCAATCCTATTCCGAAGAACCCTCAATTATGGATTAGAGACAAAGCAGGTAACATCTATCGGCAAACAGGACGGGGTATGACTCTTTCGTTTTTAGATAGAGATCTTAAAAAGCAGCTCTTTTATGGGCAAGGCACTAAACGCACAAAAAAACTTGCATAAAAAGATACAACAAGTGGATTTTACTATTGACCTAGCGTAGCGGTACGGTGCATACTTAGATTGTAAGGAGAAACGAACATGAACTTAGTAAATCTCTTCAACTTGGCTGTGATCGGTGGCACCCTTCTCGGCATGTCTCTTTTAGTGGGATCTTGCTTTTATAACTTAGCGAAAGGAGGCCGCTAATCATGGCTTTCCTAACGCTTGTTTATCATCTCTACCTACATGCGGTAGCGCTATATAACACTGTCCAGTTAATTGCGCAGTGCATGGAGTGCCTGATGCTCTCTGCGCCGTTATGCTTGATCTGGGCCTACTTAGTGTATCGGGAACGCCGCGTGAAGCCTAACCAGCCGATTGTCTCGACGTCAGGACAATTTAAACCACTGTACTTTGACGATATGCAGGAAGGTAATGCCTTCTGCTTGAAAGAGGCAATTGGGCCGTTCTCATGCCGGATACCAGATGTCTTTGATCAGTTAACCTATGTGACGTACATCAACCCCGATGTGCCTTATTTGTATAAAGCTAGGTTTGAGCCGTGTTATAGCGAATAGGCAAGAAAGATAATCTGAGGTTAAAACAGTGACTCAATACAATCAAAAGCTTCAAGCAAAGCTGCTACCCAGCATTAGAGAGATAGTCGGGTTTTCTCCCCTGTTCTATTTAGGGTTTACTTTAATCACAGCCTTCTCGACTGGTACGTGTGAATACCTTTTCTTATTGCTACTAGGAAACGCCCATTTGACGATCCTTGACTGGCTAAGCTGGTGCTGGCCACCGGTTATCGCAGTCATCCTCTGTTTCGGACCCTTTATTTGGTACTGTTGGCGTCAAGTGAAAACTAACTCAGAAGGCCAGTAGAACAGATAGACTGGGCAGCGTAGAAAGTTGAATACAATGAGAAAACCTAACCCAAACGATCAAGAGTCTATTCAAAAATTACAAGCTATGGATAATCGCCATTCTCAACTGCTTAACGATGTCAATCAATTAGCTGGCGCTCTTTTCCTGTTTGTGCAAGGACCTAATTGCGTAGCAGATCTTCACACAAAGAAAACATTGCTTGAAACGCTTCATCAGATCAATGGCATTTGCCTCGGACTAGAATCTTTTGGTCCAAAATCTCAGGCGGTTGAACAGGAAGTTTAAGTTAAGGAGTTTACGATGCAAATTAATATACATTTCACAGTTGTTGAAATAGTGGGTATTGTTCTCAGTCTTTGCAACTTGTTAGTCTTTGCGCTAGTCGGCTGTTTCAAAATTGCCTATGACCAAACAAGCAAGCAAGACTTGCTTCGGCCCTTACTGAAACGAGCTTGGCAAGTAGCGTCCACCGTGCAGTTAACGAATTTGGCGGTTCTGGTTATTTATGGAGTGTTCAAGAAGATTTTAAGCTAAGGAGTTAACCATGAAAATCAAGCTAAGTTGCAGTATGTGTTCAAAAGAGAAAACGTTAGCGCTAGATAGTGATCAGCGGTATGGACAAATGAAACTGTCTGATGTTGTTGAATTGGCTGGTTGGATCTGGCAGCAAAACGGGCCGCACGCCGATATCTACTGCTCAAAAAAGTGTGCGGAGTGAATCTAGGTGTTAACCATGCAAATCACTGTACAAGTCACAGAGCAGGATATACAAGAAGGTAATCCAAGGCAATGCTTTCACTGCCCGATTGCTTTAGCTATTCGAAACGTAAGACCAGCCTTTAGCAGCTTCCCAAGTGTTAGTGGGGATGCGGTGACAGTCTTTTGGGGACCTTACCGAAAGCGTATCCGTCTTCCACTACCGCTTGAAGCCATTGGCTTTATAAATCTATTCGATAGTTTAGGTGATTCCCGCCATGTACTAAAACCTTTTTCTTTCACGCTAAACATTCCTGAAGAGATCAAGGCTTACCTTTCTCGGCTTCCCCTTGGGCCGTCATCAGTTCTCGCTTGGCTTGTTCCATCGCCAGCCGTTGCCAATCTTCTCGGACTGCTTTTATCCAGCGAAGGATACAATAGAAAGCCACGGCAGAAGCAAAGCCAGCCAGAAACGCAGGACAGTTACTCACAGTGGTTTGTCTTCGTACAAGCCGTACAACTCGCCCTTTGCCTTCAGTTCACCCTTGGCCTTTCCGCCTTCACAGCCTTGATCGCGTGTGGTTTGCAGAATTGATCCCGGCGGGTACACCTGCATATAGCGATTCGGGATACGGGGTAATAAGCAATGCCCACCCGAAGCAGAAAACTCCCGCCAGTAGCGGCAATCTCGACAAAACACCATTAGGCCACGGAGAGAACTCTTGTTTTATCTAAATGTTGGGAGTGCACCCTGCGTCCATGCCCAACCAGTAAAGAAGGCTTACCGTTTCTGCGGACAACCAGATTGCCGTTGGGCAATACAAACGAATACACTAAACCAGAAAAAGGAATACACGCTTTTTTACAGACATGTTGACCCTGTTGCAAGGGACTGATGTTTAATCTGTGATTTTTCTTGTTGTAAACCGAAATAGTGGTGCGAATACCATAAACCACACACAGTTCTTGTATCTGATCTAAAAATTCTTTTTTCCCATACAGCATCCACGAAGAAAGCGGGTTGGCTTTATGACGACTTCCGTCACCATCAATTAAAGAATCGAGAAAAATACGAAACTGACGATCTGATAAAGACCATATCCATTGAGGTAATCGTGTTTTCTTAGAGGGACACAACTCTAGTAATCGATCTCGGCTTTCACCTTTAATAACTATCGTTGCTGTCGGACATGGCGGTTTTTTTAACTCTACTCCGCAAATCGGCCTTGCTTCTCTTTGTCGAACGTGAACTCGATATTGCCACTTCAGTTGATCTAAGATGTCCGTGATGAGGTGTGCTTTTTGTACCCTTTGAGTAATGCCCGTATTGCTAGCACAGATATGACCATCAGTTAACAACCAAGCCACCATCCTGATTTCACCATCAAGTATTAGAGAGTATTCATCATTCCCAGAGGTGAAACAATTGGCATGCACCCGGAAATTTCTACTGCCTAAAGACTGCTTGGTTTCTGGATCGTAATTGTTTTCTGGTAAATCTATATCAGTAGAGCAAATTCTTCCAAAACCAGATCTTAAAGTCTGTGGTGAGTATAGTAACTCAGACTCCGGTGTGATGAAGATATCATAACTACGTCCTTCGTAATGATGAATCAATCCGCTGTAAGCAGTTTGGATCTTCCGAATTGATCGTACCCACTGGCAAGATCCATCCAACGAAGATACTGTGGCTATTTCATCTGTCTCAATATCCACATTGTCAGGATTAAGCCATCCACGCCGTGTTAATACTTCTGATTGGTTATCAAACCCAATTGGAGCATCAGTAAAGTGATAACGTACAAACGAAAGAGATCTGGTATTCTTTCCTTGTGACATCGGGAAACCTCATTTCCTGGTGTTTACAGAGGCTGTATTGTTTCAGCAATGCGGCCTCATCTATTATTATAACAATGTTTTCAATTACTTATGCGCTTTTTGCATGATTAATCCGCAGATAGTCTGGTAGTCTCGCATAATCTACCTGCACGTCTTGCACGGACCATTGCACCCGTTCTGCATTCGATGAAAAAAACTCCAGCCAATAGCCACCAATTGGGCGAGGATCACCGAGCTTCTCGGTAAACCACGTTGCGCATCCGTCTGTCCGAAAGTCAGACTTGTAGCTTCCTAGCTGAATATGGCAAGATCGATGCAACTCGACACGTCCTGTCATCGAGTTTAAGCGTTCTTGCAAGAAGTTTTGAATCCACCGCTCATGAATATGCGAAGAGACGAAAAACGTAGCGCCATGTGTTCGGACTTGTCTCCGCTGCGCGGCGATGACCCCTTTTGTAACGGGAGAATTTCCGCCATTACCATGTTCAAACTTAGCGGATTCACTAGAACGATTCCGTCCGCCTTGCGCTTCAAAAAGAAACCGAACCCATCCGGTATAGCCAGCTAAATGAATCGGTGCGATTGCTTTCTGGCGAACTTCATTGAGTCGATCAATCAGATGGCGAGTTAAATTGACTTCGCAACGGCGCGTAACGGAACTTTCATGGTTCCCCGTTCCAAAGCGAACAAATTGATTCGCGTACGGTTCAAACAGGTCAAATGCTTCTTCCACTAACGCATCAAGATAGTCACCCCGATTGAGACTTGGCAGAACACCACTTTTAGTACCACGTGGATCGAAGCGAGAAGCTATAGCATCAAAGAAATCGCCGTTATCAAGGATGAGAGCATTAGTTTCTTTGGCCTCTTGCAGATGTTGGGTTAATAGCTTGAGATAGCATTCTGGACTATCCCAGTGGCAATCCCCAATGAGTAAATACCGTTGCTTCCATCCTTTACGGAATTCGTGCCGGATATTTAGGCAATAATCCGCTGCACGGGGAATCTCCACTATGGGACGAATCCATTTCACAAGGAACAGATCTCAGACATCGAAGAAATCAAAGAAGCTTTTGCTTCACGGGGACGGCTCAAGCCCCAAAGTAAGATCAAGCCAGCGATTACCAACACAACCCAGAGAAATAAGCGGGTCCATGCCTCTCGTCTCATCCCACTATCACCGGCTCTCGTTCTTCCTCTTCGTCTAGTAGCCAATCAGTAGGCCAAGAGTGAAGCATAGAAGAACCTCCAAAGCCATTTCGCTAGCGCAACACTTTACCGACAAACAAACCCAGTAAGCCAGAAGCAATCAATGTGACCCAAGGAAAGGATTGATTGGTGTCCAGACGTTGAGCTGTTAGAGAACTACCCGTGACCAGAACAGTTCCTTTTACTTTTTTGCTTAGCCTTTGGGCTACTTCGTCTTGTTGGTCTGCGGAAAGGCCATCAATAGAGAACAAATAAACAGGTTTAGACATTAAAACGTACCGAGAACCTTGACGTATACCGAATTGGCATCGACCATCAAATCGGTTAATGCCCAGACCATCGCATCGAGGTTGTTGGGACTCGGCATACCTGCGTCCGGCACATAACCAGTCATTTGCGATTCCAATTCTTTAAAAACACCACAATGAGAAATGCGCCCCTGTTCATAAAGACTAGCTACGGGTTGCGCCCGGACGATCTTCCCACGAGAGGCATGAACTTTACGGTAGGGAATATAGCGGCGAACCGTTTTTAGATTGGCCTCAATTAGATCGCCACCATTATTGGCTTCGCCCAAAATCTTGTCCGCTTTCCAAAAATCAAAAGCATTGACGGCTTTTTGTGCCCAACCTAGTGGTGATTCTTTACAGGTCAGATCTGCGAGAATATAACCGCGATTATCTTTGCCGACTCCAGCGACAATAATGCCTGTTTCATCCGCATTCTCACCGCTGGTTACGGCTGGGTCAATGGCGACAACTACGCGCTTCATATCGGGTAAAGCATCGAGCCATCGTGCTTTCTCGACTAAATCCCAAGACCACAACGCGCCAGGCGTGTCTAGTAACAGTTCGCCACTGAGTTCTTGCCGTCCTAATCGCGTATTTTCATATTTGGAGATGATGGCCGATAGGAACTGAGACGCCAAGTTTGCTTTATTGTCGTAGGTGCTGCCAGTCGTGATAACAACGGTGGGATCTTTGACTAAATCTTTAATCAGTTGCGTCGGCCTAGGGGTGGTCGTCGCACACCAGCGCGGATCGGAGCCTAACCGAAGTCCCATCATGGCTAAATCCCAAGTTTCGGGATAACGCCACGCTCCAATTTCATCCGCCCAGAGTGTATCACACTGAGGACCGCGCAAACGCTCCGGCTCATCGGCGCTAAACAGAATCGCTCGTGCGCCCGTGTGAAACGTTAAGCGCCGTTTGGAGGATTCGTATAAGGGACGTTCTTCATTGGGGAAGATAGCCAATAAACCGCTTTCGCCTTCCACCATGACATCGCGGGAGTCCGCAGCCGTCGCTCCAATCAAGCTAATAAACTGCGAACCTGCGTAAACCCTTTCGCGCACCCATTCTGCGCCACTGCGAGTTTTTCCAAAGCCTCGACCCGCTTGAATGAGCCAACCCGACCATCTGCCATCAGGAGCAAACTGTTTCGGACGTCCCCAAAACCGCCAATCAAACTCCAGTTTTTCTAATTCTTGGTCACTGAATGTTTTGAGAATCGCTTGCCGTTCCGAGTTTGGCAGATAAGCTAGTGATTCGGCTACTGATGCGGTCCCGGACATCGTTCGTATTTACTTCAATCGCTTCGCCGTCTTTACCCGTCATTTCTTGACGAACCTTATCGGACATACCGAGTTCATTTTTTGCCAAGAAGATCAAACAAGCATCGGAACCATTTTCAGCGCGTTGATAGAGTTTCCGGCGTAAGGACAATTTGCCACGCGAAATGGCTTGTTCCATCACTTCCTGAATCTCTATACTTTTGGCTTTCCGTTTCTCGAAAGCTTTTTCGCTTAATCCAAATTCAGCTGCAATTTCCGCTTGTGTTGCACCAACTCGACGCAATGCTTCCAGAACCTTTAGATCAATCTCTTTGGGCTTTGGTCCCGTACCCGATCGCGCCCCTCCGCTTGGCATAATTTCCCTTTTTATCGTCCCTACTATTCAAAAAGTGGACTTTGGTTTGCGCTTCGCTTTATAGAGTAAGCGAATCAGATAACACAGATCTTTGAGAGATTGCCAAAAGCTCATAAATTTGCTAAGAGTTGTCAGAGAACGAAATAATGATTACAGAATCAACAAACGAGCCATTAACCTTCTGCTGTGAACAGTTTAAAGAGCAGGTGTTTAGCGACAGTTATCAAAGTGAAGTTCCATTTGGAGAAGGGCATTTAACACCTGCTAAGGATGGAACTTGGAACGCACCCGGATGCTGTGGTGGTTGTTATATTCTTACGGGAATACGATTTTGTCCCTTTTGCGGAAAAGTTGTGTCAGCAACTAAAGCGTAATTTGCACGAGGGGTTCTGGTTTATAAGGCGCTAAGACTTTCTGGGCACCACAACGTTTGCAGGAGTCTACCCAGAACTGTTCGCCTTTGTCGTTTTCCATCAGTTCTGGTTGGTTCTTTTCTTTATGGCCGTAGACCACTCCACACCACAACCATTCAGGAATGCGGAGAAAGCTGATCCAGAGATAATTCATAACGATTGGAGTATGTTCCTCTTAATTGGCTGATGGCTTTGATGTACCGCTTGACGAGCTTAAAATGTAAAGAAGTCACAGCATCAAAAATCTTTTTAGCCTCTAAGTACTCATCATCTGAAAAAGCTTCATAAATAAACATACCCGCCGTAATCCATGTTTCCTTGGACGCTTCCAATTTGGCTTGCAGATCATCACAATAGTCTTGATCTATTGAATTTGGGTTTTCCATTTTTTGATAAGGTCTTGTTGAGATCGTTTGGCTTGGCAATAAGCTTTGATCACAGCCCAAAGCGATTGCCCATCACCCGTGCCGCGTGCTTCAAATTCGGCATGGCTTCCGTTTTCATGCGTCACCCGAAAAGTAATCGAGCATCTCCAGTAGTCAGAATTGCGTTTGAAGCCGTAAAAATCGTTCGAGAGTTTCACGACGCGCTGCTTATATTATTTGGCTGGATTTGCCCTAACGCCACACTCTGATAAATCGCTGAATTCGGACCCAAGGAGGTGACAGCCGCTTGAATTTCCGGGAGTAAGCCTCGTTGCTTCATCTGTTCCCAAGGACTGTAATACTGAAGCACATTGACAGCAACTCCCGCATTATGAGGGACAGGATTCGCCAAAGGGTAAGAAATGGTTCCGTTGGTTGAAGTCGTCTGACTCGTACCGCGAACGACCGTCACCTGATAGTTTTGGTTCCCATCGGGTCCATCTAAACTTACGACCGTCATGGGTTCTTGGTCTAACGTCAAGCAAACACCCGGCGCAATACTGACAATCGTATTAGTTGTGGTGGGCGTCGAACCGTAAGGCGGTGTATTCGGGGCGGTATACGTCGTGACTGTTTTCGTCATCGCAGACACCGTGAAGGTCGTCGCGTTTTGATCGATAGCGGTAATCAGACTGCCCACAGGCGCAGCCACAAAGGAACGCCAGTACGTGTCATAGTCCACTGGAATGGCGGGATTGACGTCAAATTCCAAACTGATAGTAACTTTCGGTAGATCCGGCATGACGACTCTCGAATTCTGTATGGTAGCGGGTAATTAATTCGTCACGGTTTAAGCCGTTCATGTCCCAAAAGGATTTAGCGTTTCGTTCTTGGGAATCTTTGGCAAGACGATGATGCTGGGCGCAAAAAGGCAGGCAGAAAGCAAAGGAGCATTTTTGCCCAAAGGCTCTTTCACCTACGTGGCAGATCTCCACGGGCCAACTGCTGCACAAAACACAAGGCTGCTGACTTAACCAATCAATGTAAGGTTGAAACTCTCTCTTGTCTTTGGCTTTCCACTTCGCGTACTTCGTTTTCCGTTTTGGACGCGAGATCATAATGCCACCACAAAGGGCAGCAGATACAGTTCTGGTAAGGTATGGGTGGGCAAGGTTTGTCCGCTCCTACGGATGAACTGAGAGGCGCTGATGTTGGTAGCATCGGTGCTTCTCTGCCTACTTATAGTATGAGAAGTATCTTATTGATTTACAAGAGAAAAGCGATACTAAGCAGCCACTAATTCATCGTGCGATGTTGCTTGATTTTGAACTCGGTTAGACCATTGAGCAATAACAAAATCAGTAGCCTCTTCTGCTTTCGTTAAAAACTTCAAACCAAACTGGTTGAGAAGTGGAGTTTCGCTCACCTGACCATGCTTAACGGGCCGATAAGCAAACTGTCCATCTAAGCCGAGACAAGTGCAAATCTTGGCAGCAAACAAACCACGATTCGCTTCCACCACTTTGTTCTCTATCTCTTGCGTCTTTGCGTTTAACTCTAACTGGCGAAGAAAATCATGAACCATTAGATCTAACTCACTTAAAGATCCAACGATAGTCAAAACCAGTTGATCATCTTTTCGTTCGAGACAAATTTGTTCCATCATTCAGTTCAGATTTGCACACTAACACTATTTCCATCCATGGTCGGTACCAACACAAAGGTTTTCTTGTCTTGTACGGCTTGCTTATAAAGCTTTTCGGCTTCGCACCAATCACCTTCTGCTGAACCGGGAAACGCAGAGCCACGACCTAAAAATAACTGGTGCGCGATTTCGCGAATGGCGTTCTTGGGATTTTCTCTCAACGCAGTTTTCTCCGGCGCTGCTCTGCCAGCTCGTTTAAGTAGGCCACTCGTTTGGGGCAATCGTCCTGCGTGCGTCCCACCGGAATATGGTTGATCTTATTGCGCATCGCTTCGGCAGCCAGCAAAGAACGTTTGGAGAGTTGATCCCTTGTCGAGAACTCCACAAAGGAACCTTCTTTGGGAAAGCGAAGGAAATAAGGGCTTCTCATGCTGCAACCCTTTGTGCGTCACGGGCTTCGTGTTCCTCTAAGCTTTGGGCCGTCGTTCTATAATTGAAACACGTTTCGTTAATGGGTGCCCAATACTGGCCTGCGCCTTTTTCATTACTGAAGTGTTCCCGCTTGATGGTTCGGTTCATCTCGGCCACCGGAACCGTTTTTTCAATCTTGCGTCGTAACTCGGCACGAATGACAGCCACACTCACGCCCGCCGCCACTAACCAGACGCCGTTAATTTTATGGTGAGGAATGATTAATGCAGGTCCGGTTTCCGGTCGTCCTTCTTTGTCTAAGTACGGCGCACGGCCATTTTCCGTTAAGCCACGAAGACGGTAAATTTCTTCTTGCGTGACACGCGCAGCCACGAGTTCACGCTGCTTTGTCCAAATCGCATGTACGTATTGAGACACAGTAGGTTGTAAATAAGAAAAAGGGAATGGACAGATAAGTAAGGAGGATCTGTCACTTCAGCAAGGCGGGTGAGTCCTCAGAACGTATCCGTTCCTGGATTTATTACTCGACACACGAGCGGCTGTCACCACGCCAGCCGATTACTTAAGAGACTACAACAGATTGAAAATAAATGTCTTGTCTGATTTTTCTGACAGTCTCAGGCAACTTGCTTTTTGTGCGGACGGATATTGTGATCGCTGCAAAAGTAAATTAACTCAGCCCGAGATTGTAACTGCCATTTCTTGAGGATGCGCTTTCGGTAAATATCCACGCTGCCGATACCTACCTGTAGCTCATAGGCAATTTCTTTCAGTCGTTTGTTTTCCAGTAGTAAAAACAGCACTTCCCGTTCTCGCGGAGACAACCGCTCAAGCGGATTCGTAGACTCAACCATGCCAGCGACTAATGAGGCGCACTGTCAAACTGCTTTACTTGTCGCTCTAGCCTTGATTGACGAGCACGTATCTGGGAAAGAGACTTTTGGGATTTCTGTACTTCAGGCTGTAACGCATCCAGTCTTTGCTCTAAAGCGGAGATCGCTCCATCATGCCCTTTCAATCGTTCGTCATTCGTTTTGAAATGAGCCTTTGTATCCTGATTTTGCAACCCTTGTTGCACAATTGCCCGGTCTTGGGAAGCATTTACTCCATCCGCTTGCCGCATATAGTGAATCACCGTCACCACAACCCAAATGGTGGCGAGTAGACCCATCCAGAAGACGATCTTTTCGTAACGGTCATAGATCGTGCCGCCCGGTGTGATCCACTGCTTCACCCACGGTTCATGCCATTTCGGTTTAGTAGGCTGCTCCCCAACGACAGGGAGCGGCTCATGGGCAATAAACGATTCTGGTTCGATCGGTTCTGTAAACGGTTCCGACATCGTAGAACTTTGTGAATCGTCCCGTTGTACGGCTTCTTCCAGTGGTTCAACTGGTTTTCGGCCTGGGATGACCGGATAGGGGGGCACATGGCCCCAAGGGAATTGTTGTGGTTCCAGAGACATCGTACCCTCTCTGCCCCCTAGACTAGCAGATAGAGGGTACAGGGTACAAATTAGCTTGACCTTACTGCCTCTAATAAAAAATAGTAGAATCTAGGAAAATCCGTGAAAAGATGACTATCTTTCTCTTTCTTGCGAGGGTATGCGGGTTTTGCTTTTCTGCAACGCTTGTTGATAAGCTATGGGCGAAGATTGATTTTGCTCTCGTTGTGGTTCGTGACTTACCGGAAATCGTTGCACATTTAGGGTTTGTGCCTGTTCAAACTGGCGAATGCCCGCCTTCGCCCCTTCTCGCTTGAGACTTTGTTCTGGGGTTTTACCTTCGGGGATTCGCTGCTTGGCGCTTTCTACCAACCGTTGTGTCCAGAGGTGTGCATCCTGACGATTCCAAAGTGTATCGCCTCGTGTGGCATCGACATGATTGCGTACTTCCTCTAACTGAAATCGATCTTGCAGACTTCGCATCATACGGTTCTTACTCTGATCGAAGATGGACTGTTGTTCGGGGGTACGTTGCTCGGTCAAATATCGTTCTACCGCTCCTGGCACGATTGTTCTCCTTTAGGGTTTTCGATTTGGTTTTGGGCTGGGTGGTGTGGCCCCTTGATTTTGTGGTCCGCCAGTGAGAGCTAAAGCCGGTTGCGGCTGCGGTGGTGTCGGACTGCCTCCCGTTGATCCGAGAGAAGCGCTGGCTGACTTCGCTCCCGCCGCTAAACTGCTCGAAATGGTGCTGTAGGCGATTGTTGTTCCAGCAATAGCAGATTGCACGAGGGGAGCCACAAAACTAGTGATGGAACTGGCCGATAAAGCTGGAGACCCGCTCAAAATACCCGCGATCTTTTCTGGTGCTCGCCAACAGATAGCAGCATAGATCATCGCTAAAACAGCGACCGAGAAAGCCATCGTGACTCCCACATCATCTAAAGGCGCTTGGCTGGCTTCTGGTAACCACCATTGGGTTGTAAATTGATGACCGAATCCGACAAACAGTTCGAGAACCATTAAACGAACCCCCGTCGCTACGAGTAAGGTGATATAACGTTCGGCATAAGGCTCAGTCCAACGGCTTCCACTGAATCCGATAAACAGGAAAGCCGCTCGCAACGAAGTCCACAATTCAATGAGGGCCATGACGTAGTGAGCACAGACCACGCCATACGCCAACAGAATGAGAATTCCAGCTAATCCAAACATCGCTCCAGTCAACAAGTCATAATCAGCTCCAGCATCATGCGCTTGATGCATCAGAGTCGCCGCTACGTTAAAGCCATCGGCCAGAATGCCGGAAGGTGTCATGGCTTGGACGTTCGCGGCCATTTTTCCCAAGTTCATAAAACTGGTGGGAATCGCTAACAAAAATGGCAAACCCAATTTGACGAGATTGAACCAAAACAACAAACCCACCATGCGTGGCATCATATGGTTCCAGGCATCTTTGAGATCGTGGGTTTCTACAACTTTACTAATAAATAACCAAACGCAGTCAATTCCGGCCAAGGTATAGAAAATCCAACTGGCCTCAC
>JBCJKO011158211.1:0-15704 GCA_039877535.1 Touit batavicus
AGGGTGATGTGACGACGAAACTGAGCCACGAGCAATCCACCACATTCATCCGGATGCTATCCGAAACCACGACGACTGAAGTAAGAGAAAAATACGCAACGCTGGAGAACCTCGGCCGGGCTGTCCTGCAAAAATCATCCGGAGAGTCGTGGCCAATGTCCTGGAAGGCAAAATACCAGGCGAATCTCAGATATAAAGGGCAAGCATTGACAATCACGGTCGACCTTGAAGCGGACGAACTAGCCGCAGATACGGACGTTTGGCACGGCATGTTGCAGCAGAAATTTGACCGTCAGCACGAGCAGCTGTTTACCTACTGCTTACCGGATTTTGAGCTGGAACTGATGCGACTGGGAGTCGTGCTGGAAGATGCATCACCGGGCATTAACATTCCCCAGGTGGGCAAGACCAGGTCGTCCAGCGAACCACCTGCTGAGGCCAAGGTAGGCGAGCAGACTGTCATTCTGAAGGGCGAGAAACAAACCTCAACTATCTGGGACCGCAAGGAGATCAGCAAAGAGGGGATTCGGGTTACCGGACCGTGCATTATTACGGAGATGGACAGCAACACGTTGATTTTGCCGGGACACTACGGAGAGATCGACAGCATCGGAAACATCCTGATCAATCCTCTGGATCGAAAACCCGCCGTTTCTACCGCACACACGGCTGAATCGGCCGGCCAGCTCGTCAAGAGCACCCCATTGATCCCCACGTTAATATCCGCGGCCCTGGCCTCCATTCGAGGCGAGATGGACAAGATGATGCTGCGGTGCAGCATGTCCCCGGCCATCCGCGAACAACAGGACGAGTTCAACGTTATAACGAATCCCCAAGGGAAGATGTTAGTGGGTCAATTTGGTAGCTTCATCACACAGTTTCTCGAGGTGTGGAAGGGCACCATTGAGGAGGGCGATGTCTTCATCACAAACGACACGTACCAGGTCCAGGGAGCAATTAGCCACTTGAACGATGTGATCATCCTCCTGCCCATATTCTACGAACACGGTCTGATCGGATGGGCATCGCAGTTCGGCCACTTGACCGACGTCGGTGGTATTGTGCCCGGCAGCATGTCCATCAACGCAACGTCCGTGTTCGACGACGGCTTCCAGATCCCGTGCATCAAACTGTACTCGCGCGGCGCCATGAACGCGGATCTGGTGGAACTTTTGTGCAGAAACTCCCGGCAGCCAGCGTGGTACCGTTCTGATCTGACCGCTATTGTAGCAGCATGCTCCATGGCTGCGACGCGCGTCTGCGAGCTGGCAACTCGCTTCGGGTGCGAGGTCTATCTCACGGCCTGTGAGGAGTTGCTGTACCGGAATCGCACGGGGCTGGCCAAGATTGTCGAGCGGCAATTCGACGACAAAGAAAGCACTTTCACCGACTTTGTGGATGATGATGGCCACGGCGTTGGGCCTTGGGCTCTTAGCTGTTCTATGAAGAAGATCGACGGCCACCGTCTCCGGTTCGACTGGAGTGGGACCTCTCCTCAGAGCCAACACGGAATCAATTTTTACCTGTCCAAGGCCATGTTCAAGATGTTCATCGGTTACTATCTCATTGCGGCCGCAGCCCCCGGCACGGTCATCAATGACGGCTTCCACGACCTGGTCGACGTGTACATCCCCGAGGGCACCGTTCTCAAACCCGTCCGTCCGGCGCCCATCTCTTGCCGTACTCACCTCTTGGGCCGCTCACTGGACATCGTGCAGGCCCTAATCGGCCAAAAGAACGACGCCTACCAGGCCGCGGCTGGGTTCAGTGACTCCCCCCACTTCTTTTATTCCGGATTCAAACCCGATGGCGAATGGTACCAATTGTACCAGATTGGCTTCGGAGGCGTTCCTGCGCGCCAGGCCGGTGACGGTCCCGACTGCCACTGCCTCTTCCCAGCTATCAAGTCCATCCCGACGGAGAGCATCGAATTAAATTATCCGTTGCGTATCGAAGCCAACGAAAGCGTCGCTGACAGCGGCGGTCCCGGTTATCACCGCGGAGGGAATGCCCAGCGCACACTGTACCGTTTTCTGGCCCGCGGCGAATTCAGTCTACACGATGACCGGTGGTTCACCAAGCCATGGGGTCTGAAGGGAGGCAAACCCGGCCAGCGATCTCGAAAGGTACTATACCGGTACTCCCAATCAGCAGTTGATTCTCCGCCAACGGAGATCTTGCCGTCCAAGTGTGACCATATTCGCGTGGACCCGGATGATCTACTCGAATGGATAACATGGGGAGGAGGCGGACTGGGCGATCCACTAACCCGCCCAGCAGAGATGGTCGCCCTCGAAGTGCGCCGGAAACTCGTCACTATCGACGGAGCCCGTTCCGGTTACGGCGTTGTCGCGAACAGCAACAGTCTGACCGTTGACGAGGCCGAAACTGAACAGTTGCGGACGCAGATGCGTCTGGATCAAGCTCAACTCGGATCTCTTCCTACCTATGACCGTGGGGGGAGCATTGAGGAATTGCGGGCAACATCCGTGCAGGAGACGGGGTTTCCGGCTCCTTCTCCTCAGTGGGAAATCGATCCGTACGGGCCTCACGTTGGGTTGGAGTATGTGAAGAAGTGGTATGCAAATATGAAGAGTCAGAAAGGATGGGTATTGGAGTAGATTAGGCTACGAAACCAAGCGGTTTGATTCTGATACTATTCATACTATGATTTCCGTCTACTCCGTACTTAGGGTTAGCATATTCTTCTATACGATGGATAATTCCTATTCCTTCTTCTGATGTGAGTGAAGCATCTGTACACTTTGAGTTCCACTTGGGTCTACAAATAACCCTAAGTTCACGACCAGACACTCCGTAATACCACGGACGGTCTCTTCGGGGTCATATTCGGGGATTTCGAGTATTTTCCGTAGACCGAGAAATAAACTTCTTGTTTGGATACTTGGAAGACAAGAATAGTATCGATTTGCATGAATTCCCCGAGGAAATCGGTGCTGATTTCAATTCCCGAAATGACCGAAGTCTGCAGTGTCCATACTTAAAGACGAGACAGTCAACTCCATGAGAGAACTCTTCGTACTCAGGATAACTTCAATTTCCTATTAACGAGAGGATCGAATTTTGCTTAAACAGACAATCAGAAAACCAGAAAACCATGTCTTCCGTCAACATTTCGGAACTTTCGAACAGCTTGAACGCCGCGGCCAATGCTGGACCAGCAGGTATCGGCGAAGAAGAACGCAAGCAGTTACTACAGGCATGCGAGAAGCTGAGAAGCTCTTTTGAATCTCCAACTGAGTTTACTCTCAGGACAATCCTTTCGGTAAGTACCTTGAACCTCCCTAAGATTTGCAGAAGTACTACTAGTAGTAGTTGTGCCTTGAATATTTTATGCTCACTGTTTATTCTCCTTGAATCAAGAGCCACCATGCCACCGTTTTGCGGTTGGGAATCGAAACGACACTGTTTGATGCGGCGTCTAAGCTCAGTGCCCAGGGTCGGATTGGCACTTTGCAGTTAGCTGCGGAAATAGGGGTTGAACATTTGCTTGTTGGTAAGTGAGATGGATTGCTTTGTCCCGTTTTCTTCGATGACATTGTTAACCCTAGTTTGGTCCCAGTTCGCATCATGAGAATCCTGGCTTGCATGGGGATATTCAACGAGGTCGATAGGGACTTGTATGACTCTACGCCGCTGGCCGGGGCTTATGTGTCTGACTCGCCATTCTCTGCAATAGTCATTAACATGTATGTATGTGTGTGTGTTCGATGATTCATGGAGTCTCTAATGCCGTAAAACCCAACCAGGACATATTTCCTCAAGATATCACCGCAGCTCCCTGAATACTTCAAAGAAAAAGGCTGGAAATGTCCCGACGACGCATTCAACTCTCCATTCCAGTTCGCAACAGGCGAAAAGTCACATTACTTTGAATTTCTAGCTACCAAGCCCTACTACCAGCAGGCATTCAACACAACCATGGCATTACCCTTTCGCAGAAGCGGACAGAGCTGGTTCCGTTTTTTTCCCGTTGAAGCAAAGCTGCGTGTTCAGCAAGACTCCGATGTGCTTTTGGTCGATGTTGGAGGTGGTCAAGGAGCAGACATTACTGCCTTCAAGGAGGCCTATCCCGACTTGCGGGGTAGGTTGGTTCTTCAAGATCTTCCAAGTGCTATTGGTGCGGTCGACAAGTTACTACCACCATCTATTGAATCTCAGGGTCATGACTTCTTCCATGAACAGCCGGTTAAAGGCGCAAAGGCTTACTACCTCCGCACCATCCTACATGACTGGCCGGATAAACAAGCGCGGCAGATCCTCACTCGAATCCGTGAGGCCATGGCCTCTGACTCGCTATTGCTAATAAACGAAAGGTTACTGCCCGATACCAATGTGTCTCCGTCGTCGACTTTTACCGATTTAGCTATGATGGTTACGTTTGGGTCGTTGGAGCGTACAAGGGAGCAGTTTGTGCGCTTGTTGGATGACTCGGGGTTTGAGCTGGTGAAAGTGTGGATGCCAGAGGGCTCGGGGGGGAGCCTTGCTGAACAGTCGGCTTTGCTTGAGGCGAGATTGAAGTGATTGTATACGGATTTTCGTTTGAAGTGTCGTATATTGTCATCACTTGTTGCAATAGCCCTAAACGGTCCTGATAATGTTTCTCCATAATGTCGTGTTATACGACCACAACGGTTGGTAGTCAGAAAGAAATTGCTTTTTTACATTTGATAAAATAGATCGTCTCAGGACAAGGCAGAGATGCGTAGATGGACCATAGAATCAAGGAAGTAGACAGACGGTGTAGACGATCCCTACGTATTCCAAGAAGAATCATATGGCCAGATGCACTGTACAACCATCGACCTCTTTGACATCCAAGTTTTCTGATGACGCTTCTCTCCTCTTTCCGGTCTTCGTATCTTATGCATGTTGTACACAGCAAGACCACCTCCCCAGAAGGCCCCGGAGGCCTCGTATCATAATTCTTCTCCGCAAAGCATCAACGTAGATCCCGCCATGAATACTGTCAGACTGTACGGAGGAAATATCATTTATTTGCTTACATGCACTAGATAATGCTACTTACCTCCTCTACGGAGTACTTTGTACAACATCTGCTCTTCCCCGTGATATGACACATACGGATCCGGCTGTATGATCTTTTCTGTAGGTCCGCCATATCCCGGACGGTGCAAGCAACGACGTGGTATGTCTCGTATATGTACCTTGTTTGTTTGCATCTGTATACTATATACTACTTACTATATACTCCGTAGATATAGAGTTATGCGGGGGATCATCAGATACGAGCGGAAGGAAACACGAAAGTTTGGAGAACGGCGCATGTTGGGATAGGAAAATACTGATTGGGATGCTTGTTCTATTGTACAGTGAGCGGCACTGCTAGGTCATATAGTCTGTACGGGATCTTACTTGGTTTAAGCTTCTGTCTGCTATCTTTAGCAAAAGGGCTCGTACTCTGTAAACCAAAATAGAATCTATACAATGAATGTCCGAGTCTCTTCTCGATAATCCAACTCAGTGTACGGTGTACCTGTACAACATCAACACCAGCATGTAATTCAATACACCTTTGAACAACACACAGACAGCAGTTGAATGAGTAGTACGGAGTACATTAGTACACATAATACGGGGCGCAATAGTGGTTGTTTTAGGGCAAGATCCTCCCTCCCGCAAAGGAGCATCCGGGCCTTGTAGATTTAGCCAACAACGAACATAAGCCTGTATTCCACATCTGCGGATAACAAGAAGGAAATTAAGGAAATACCTTTATTTGTCCCCATGCGGCTTATCCCTCTGTTTACTAGTGACAAGTGCCATGTATGTGTCAATTGACTTATAGTGGCAGAGTTACTAAAGTAGTACTCCGTACCAGGGTTCCGAGTCCCATTTGGAGTCATTGTCAGCACAAGTGGTCTGGTTAAACTTTCAGACGGTTTTCTTTAGTACTATTTGCTGTTGATTGTTAGACCTGGCACAGAATGTTCCTATGACTTCTGCTGACATTACAGTGCTGTAGAGGCTGTTCCTGTCCCTTGCCTTTGATGATTGTTGTACAGGTACTGATACTGCCTCTTACTTCAACCCTACTTTGCAGGCTCAGACATATATACATAAACCTACTCCGTACATCTATTAAAACTCAGACCGTCCGGTCCAAGCCGTAATAAATGCACTACATGAACCCTGACCAGTACTCCATATACTACTTCATACATTGGCGGCCTGAAAAGACAAAGCAAACAAAACCTTCCCCGCGTTGGAAAAGTCTGGTTAAGTTGACAGATGACAGGTGTTTCGGGGCTCTGCATTGCCTCTGACATTGCGTCTCTAGGTGGAGACACAAAGATACCAAAAAAAAAAAAAAAAAAAAAAAAAAAAAAAAAAAAAAAAAAAAAACACGAGGCCAAGGAAGTCAGTCAGTCAGTCAGTCAACATGTCTTTTCCGTATGTAATATATCGAGATTACCACGATCTGACTGCATGAAGGGATATACCCTGAATCCAACTACAAACCAATCCTCCATACTTTGTACAGCCTTGACGCCGAGAATAAGAATGCGGTGTCTAAAGGTGCGTTTGCGCTTTCGAGGGGAAGAAGAACGGGCTTATGTTGATTATCCTATGTTGATTATCCGGTACTATTAGTATTCATGGCTAGTATAAAAGGGTTCTCGATTCCCGGCTTTATTGCTTTTGGACTTGCAACTTCTCAAGCAAAGAATACAATAAGACAGGGAGAAAGAAAGAAAAAGAAAAATTTAATCTTCTTCCAAACTTGAAACTTCCTCCGAGTCAACACCCATTTATCAATCAAGATCAAGTATGTTGGTAACCGCATTCTCTCTTCCTTTTGCAGTCACAATTGACAATGAAAGCCAGAGCAAAAGACGACACAAAAACGACGAAAATGGGCCGTTTTATGCTCACCGGAGCCCTCATGCTCGCCGCATTCTCGAGCTCTACTTTCGCCGCTTCGAACCAGTGGGCGTATTTCTGCAACGACGACGACTGCTCCAGCAACTGCGGCGAATGGGTTCATCTGTCCGACACCGGATGTCTGAATGAAGCCGGCCGCAAGTCCATCAAGATTAGTGATAATCTTGCTATTGGCAAAATGTCCATGATTGTTTCTCCTAGTTCCGGTTGTCATTGCCAGAGCAACTGCGTCGATACCGGTGGTGGGTGGGAACCGGGCTGCTACAAGCTTCCAGAGGGGGAGTCTTTCCGGTTCATCTCTGGTAGTTGTCCTGACAATGACAGTGGCTGTTAATGTCGACTGGTATTTGGTTTGTGTATCTCTGGCAATTGAGCAGCAGAGATGTGTGTGACGGAACGCGATGAAGCAGAATGTTACTATTGATTTTTTTTTTTTTTTTTTTTTTTTTTTTTTTTTTTTTTTTTTTAATTTTTGGAAATAGGATTGACCTGATATTGCTGTTGTTTTTGATTAGTAGTACTACTATATCAATAAGAAAAGCTTCATGAAGCAGAATAATCTTGTAAAGTAAAACAAGCAAGCAATCAACCACAATTCTAGCATGAAAAGTAGGGCTGCGTATTCTCTGACCACGTAGTACTAGTAGTAAGGGCTGCTGAAAGAACCAGCAGTTACAGTTAACTATCCTTTACATCTGAAATCCTCGCCAGATGCTGCTCACCTGGCAATTCAAAACCCTCCATCACATTTCCATACCATCCTGGTTTACCTCTTTGGTACAGTGCCATGGCTGATGCTAAAGACTGCCGTCGACAATCCTGCAACGCCAATGATAAACAATACCCATCTACATCTACCTCTGTCAAGCCTTGTCGTCTTTCTTCATCTGCAACCATTGTAGTGTATGTTTCCCGGTCCACAAGTCGCTGTCTCCCATCTGCATCCTTTGGAAGCCCGTTTTCATCGTAGTTCCATGGCGCATCCATAGCAGGTGGCACCGTAGACAAGGTCACTGGGAATTCACCTGATATCTCCCATGGGCCTGCAAAGGCTGTTTCCCAATCAATAACACCGAGTAAGCGGTATTCGTCGTCGTAGATCATGTTGTTGTGCCCGAAATCGCCGTGGCATAATGGGAATGGGCCGTTGTTGTTCACGGATAGTCTTTCTGCTAGGTTGTTGATTGATTCCTTGAAGGACAATGCTGAGGCTGATAGGTCATCAGCAAATGGGCCTGCGGCTTTCTTCAGTTGGTCTTGCGATAGACCAAATTCAACATTGACAGACCATGCCCTGAAGAACTCTGCTGCTGTGTTGAATGGGCCGTCTATGCCTGGTATGGGGCCTTGTTGATATGACCCATCGTTGTTTATGCCGACAATTGTCCCGATTTTGGGTAGTTGTATTTTTGACATTTGGATCTGAGGTTTTATAAGAGAAACATGATTAGAATGATATTCCATAGTAGAGTTCAGGATGTTGGTTACAGTTACAGCATACATGGATTTCTGCCATCCTAGCAAAGACAGACAGTTTGCGTTCAGATGGGATCCGCATATTCAGATCCATTCCCACGTTACCTCTCAGGCAGTCCATCAGCATAAACCGTGCCTTTACTGGGGTAGAGTCAGGATTGTCCACCACAGCGTGAACTTTCGGAACCGGAATCTGCGAGTGTTTCTGAACCAGTTGGATCGTGGTGTACTCCGCGACAATTCGCACACTGCTGCTTGGCCGGCTGTCGGTAGCCTGGGAAGAATCTGGGCCATCTGGCAGCCGGAGTCTTGCCACCCATCGTGACTGATCTGTAAATTCCACAATGCGGACCATGTGGTTATAGCCCAGGCCAATGTCAGGTAACAAGCTGCATTTCATTCCATCTTTTTGTGCGGCCGCGTAGTTGACAAGTGAGTCCCAGTCTGTGGACTTGAGGAACTCTTGTGCTCGGATGTGTAGTGGTCCCTCCTTGATTGATGAAAAGTAGGACCATCTGTATCCTGCAAACGCGTCGTTGTCTTTTAAAATAGTAGTACTATTATCAGTACAGGACGTGGTATAGATGAAATTCCTTGCCGACTTACATGACATTTTAGACAGGCAACGTTGTAAACCGACAGTATTGCCAAAATCGAGCAGACTCTGAGTATGTTGAAACTCTGACCGTAAACTTCTAGTAATCAAGGAGATATCTGTGGTTGAAGATACTCGGTCCTCCGAGCTAGTAGTAATAGACGAGATCGACAATGATCTGGCTCAACCATTGGAAAAAGAAACACGTACATCCATGTCGTCAAATAAAGCAGCTGATACTTTTATTCTTCATTCGTCTCATGCACTTGGAGTATGCAGCATGCACATGCAGCACGGACTTGGCAACAAGGTTCAGCGTCTAGAAAATAGTAACTTGGTCACATTGAGTCATGCACATCCTGGGTCTTGGATGATCAGGCAAATATAAAATGAAGCATCCCTTTATTCTAGTAGTATCATTGTGGACTCTGGTATAAAAGGGTATACAACTGCTTTCTGTCACTTTTCTACGCCGTACCGGTAGTCCGTCAATCATGTAGACATGGCTCTGACTCCCATAAAGACATAAACCCATATTAATGGGACTACTTGACGATGGCCGAGGCTGGACATTAGTATTGCTGTCGGGTATCCGAATACTGAGAGATCCCAGGTACGACGGCAGTAATCTGGCAGACTACCAGTACTCCGTACTCCGTATACTGTATTGGAACGTCCCCAAGAACAGTACCAAGAAGTCTGAATGACCGGATAACAAACCTCGTTAGCCAACAACAACAAAAAAGAAAGAAAACAGAATACAGTGCTAGCCTGAGATAGAGATGAGATATGAAAAGCCCTGTCCTTTAGGGCTCAGCCATCGTACATACATACTCTGCATACATACCGGCCTGGAAGCAACTTAAATTGCAACAGGATTTGCCTCATTCTATAAATCTCTCATTGGGCTAACTGGACTGTCAATATCTAAATACACAGCCTTGACAGGGTTGGTTCTACTGCTACTATATATATGCAGTCGGACAGGCAGCAAGGCGCGGCGTCAGCATTTGGTTCTGAACGGTAGATAATAAATAGCCTTGTATAAGAAATTAGATAGTACTCCGTACACAAGGCATCTTTATTGTAAATAACTTGTAATGATTGTAGATATAAATTGAAGTACTCCGTATTCTTGTGCTTGTTGTCAACTCGGGAATGAGAAGGATATGAAGTCTGATTATTTGTATGTATGCTTCAACAACAACAACAACCTTTACTAGTAAATTGATATACAAGTTTTGAAAACTTTTCTAAATTGTCTTCCAGAATTCTATCATCACTAGTAAGTAAGTAATGCTTCTGCTCTACTTAACCCTACCTATCTACCAGTATCTACACCCACAGACTGAAGTGGCAGACGCCGAACTCGAATCATGGTACTTATCTAAAAACCTCTAACCAACACAATAGTACATATCCAACCTCTTCTCTTCCTCGAAAAATTGAAACGAACGAACGCCATGTGCATCACCTTCCACAAAAACAAAGACCCATTCAAATTCGGCTACCTCGACGACGGCCGAGGTTGGGCACACCGGCCGAACTCGGAGTATGTGAAATTCTTCCAAAAGAACAGGTACCGATACCAGCCAGAGCAGCAGCGTCGTGCTCGCCGCAGACGTGCTGTTGGAGGCGCTTGTGCTGGTGGCGGAGGCGTCGTTTGTGATGGTGGAGGTGGAGGTGGTGGTTGTGGTGGTGGTGGTGGTTGTTGAACTTCATTCAATGATAGGTTTCTTTACGTGCAAGGGAGAAGAGTATATAATGGTTTTGATATAGATATAGATGGAAGACAGCAGGAGAGATATACGTCTTGTGTGTTAGGTGGCATTTTTCTGCGTTCGCTACTAGTGCAAGTACAAGTAGTCATCGGCTTCTTACCACTTTCTCAAATCCTGATCATGATAATGCCTACAGAAAGGCGAGAAGGTCTAGATTATGAAGTAGGATAGAATACTAATGGATTACGATCTGTTCAATGTTCACTGCTACGAAATGTAATCCCTTGCTAGCCCTATATCAGGTGTATACATCTGTCGGATCCCGTTTGTTCTTAATATCAATTCTCTAGTATTGTTTTCTTTTCATTATAACCTACTTGATATACAGAGAGAGGCAGGCAGATAATTGTAGAAGTAATTAATGCTTATGCTATGCTTATGCTAATTTGAGACAGTTAATTGATCGAAATTGCTGTCTTTCAACAAGAATGCAAAGATGCAAATTTGATATAGTACAATAGATAGAAGAAGAAGAAGAAGAAGAAGAAAAAGAAGAAGAAGAAGAAAAAGAAGAAGAAGAAGAAAAAGAAGAAGAAGAAGAAAAAGAAAAAGAAGAAAAAGAAAAAGAAGAAAAAGAAAAAGAAGAAGAAGAAAAAGAAGAAGAAGAAGAAGAAGAACCCCTAATGACTAGCATCCAAGCTCCCAGCCCCCCCGGTAGAACCCCGAACACACTTCCCACCACCAAACATAGCCTTCGCCGCATCCCTCCAAACACTCCCCTGATCAAACACATTCTCAGCCGTATAAAAGAGCCGACACTCAGCAGCCTCATAAACAAACTGAAGCGGCGTCTTGTCATCACCCGCGCTGTACGCATTACGCAAGTTGACACCACCACCGCCAAACCTGTAGGGGAAATCCTCGATCGACTTAGGAGCCAGCTGGGAAAATCGGATATCTTCTTCCGCCGTGAGTAGCGGTTTTAGTTGTTTAGAGGCTGAGTCGGCGCCGGCGCTGATTGCGTCTTGGACGTAGCTGTAGATTAGGTCTAGGGATGCTTCTTGGGATCCTTTGACGCCGCCTAGGGCCTGCATGGGGGTGTAGGATGGGCGGCCGCCGATTGCGATGCTTCTGACGCCTTGTTTTTTCATGTGTTCTATGAATACGGTGCAGGTGGATGAGCATCGGCCGTCGGTTAACTGTGAATTCATTGTTAGTCAAGTCAAATTGGTAAATTGTCTTTACAAAAAAAAAAAAAAAAAAAAAAAAAAAAAAAAAAAAAACCGAAGACTACTCACCATGACAATGTCATCCGGCTTGAAAATAGGTTCCTTGGAAATATCCGGCACACCTCCGTATCCACTGATGGGATCCTTGGACGTCGAAAGTGTAGTAAAGTTGAAATTGGCATATAGGCTTGAAACGTTGGTTCCCAGAATCTCATGAGGACCGTACAGTTCCTTCCACGAGGAGAATCCCGCACTCTGATCGGCGGTCACGGCATCCTGGTACGCAAACACCTGGTAATCACCATCTTCGGAGTGGGTGTCCCGGAAGAGCTTGCCCATGTAGTCAACAAGCTCGTGAGCCCGGAAACGGCTGCCAGAGTCCGCAGGAACGTTTGGGAAGAAGAGTCGGAAGAGGTTAAACCCAGACAGAACGTCACCCCCTGGGTTGTTGGTTAGGTCGACAATCATCTTCTTCTTGCCGTCTGCATTGGATTTCTTGATGAAGTTGGCCGCCAGCTTAGATACATCCGCTGTGTTGTTGTTCGGAAGTACATCGCCGGACTCTAGCGAGGTGAACGTGAAAGTCGGAACCGAGAGCACGGCAACGTCGTCGACGCCGGATCCGTTCAAATAGTAGCCTGAGATAACGTTATATGGGTTTCGAACGACGGGCTTCGGATACAGTTGAGGATCCTTCAACGGAGGAGGATACAGCCCCTGGACATCTTCGTCATCGTCACTCTTCTGGTTCTCGGAATCGGGCTTGGAAAGGCACTGAGCCGCGAATAACGCGGCTCCGTCGGTGTAGTTGAAAGGACCCTTGACCGCTGACGCCCAGCTTCCGATAACAGTCACATTGGAGCTAGTCCCGTTGGCATGCTGAAGAGTCTGGACTGCGGTTCCAGGCCAAAAAGCGCTACTGCTGAATGCACCGGTCGTGATACCCGACTCACTCGAAGGTGCCTTTGTAACGAACAACGCGTTGTACCTAGACAGTCAATGTTAGTTTGAGTTTACCACGTCCTGCAGTTATGCTCAAAGGCATATACGACATACCGTGCGTCAGGATCTTGGAATAGCTGAGGCAGAGGAATATTGTTGGTCAGGTACTGGGTAGGATTCTGGCCGTTGATAGAAGAGACGGGCGAAACTTTCTTGGAACCTCTCTTGAGTTTCAATGCGTCACCTGGTGATTGATTGATCCATTTATGTCAGAAAAAGCGTACACTGAATACACCTGGGAACCCCGTTTCATACTGACCAAAGGTGTAGATCTGCGGCAATTCCAAGCCGTCCTTGGAAACAGAAACAAGCGGGACCTTGCTTGCAAAAGAAAAGATCTCAGAGGTACAAAGCTTGACCGAGAAATGACCATCGTTGGCCGAAAAAACCAGATCTTGCAGCTCCGTCTCGAAATCATAGTGGCTGGTGTAGCTGTTGTTGACTGCCTTTTGTCGGATGTTCTGGATACCCCCCAGGAGGTCAACGGGGGGAGAAAGGTAGCCGGCGGGAGGGTCTAGATATGTTGAGTTGAGCATCCGAGCAGTTTGCAGCTGCAGTGTAAGAAACAAGTGTAATACTAGTACTCACTCTTTAGGGTTTCGATGGTCGACTGGAACTGCATGTACTTGAAGTACTCATCAACAAAGGCGACAGCAAGATCCGAGTTGAACGGAATGGATTCGAGACATGCTCTGGCCGCAGCCCCTGGTACTGCCAGAGTTTCGTTATCTAAAAGTCAAAGTCAGTCAGCATATTTTTTTTTTTTTTTTTTTTTTTTTTTTTTTTTTTTGACCGGAAAGGAAGGGGGAAAACCCCGCCAGCCTGCAACTGGGACTGCTGGAGCTGAGCAACAGCAGCACACGGTTCGGCATTTCGAGCAGAGAAAGGAACGGCATCAACGACAGCCACCGCAGCTGCCAGTAGGGCAGCGAGTTTTTGAAGTCTGTATCTGCCCTGCATGGCTGTCAAGGTAGTAGGGTCAAGGTCTAGAAGGTAAACAGACAAATATAAAGCAATAGTAGCTTGAGGGAAAAGAAAGAAAACCTGTCAAGACATGGTATTCATGACTCTTTAAATATTCAAAACACCGAGTATCTTGGGCCTCTTGCAAACAAACGACGCATTGCATAGCCCTATTTTTCTAATATTATATTCATCTTGGTGAACTGCTGCCGGTAAGCACTAGCAGTTGCTGTTTGTGCTACCATAGCCCATAGCCCGTACCCAGAGGCAGATCTCCACAGGTGCATTCGAACGAGATTAATAACAACGGCTTGGTTCTCCGTATTCTAAAAAATAGAGAATGAATCCACTGGGTTAGGCCAGTAGTACTAGTAGTACGGAGTAGTACGGAGTACAGAGGACAGCCCTACCTCGAGAGGGTTCATAAGGACATCGGATAGTACTAATAGGTAGATACTAGATACTAGCAACGCAACAATCTTCAAGACCTTCCAGATAGAGAAATAGTAAGAAGTACTAGTACTAGTAGCATACAGTACTAATGACACTAAAATCTGACAGCAATCTCCGAAGACAGTTGTTGTCACTTTACGGAGTTCTCCGTGTGTTACTATTACGCTGTATCTATGCCTAGTACTCCGTACTCCGTAGTATAACTACTCCATGAAGAATAGATGTTGCTGGCTTTGAGGCAATGAGTTTAACCGGAGACATTAGAATGGGTTCAGCAGGGCTGTGCTGGTTCAACCTGGATACTACGGAGTACTAGTACTAGTATCTACCGTTAGTATCTACATACACGGACTTCTGGAGACACTAACTAGAGGATTATCCATTGAACGTACTCCGTACAGAGTCATGGACTATGGATTAGATACTCCGTAGATATTGTATTAGGTTCAAACTAACTGTATCCTGCCAAGCAGTGCAGTCGCTTTTGTTATAAGTTATTAATATCCCCCTGAGGCTCAGCGTTGCGTTGCGTTGCTACTCCGCAAAGTCTACTCTGTACATCTCTCTCCGTTGCATTATATCATTTACGCTGTTTTTTTTTTTTTTTTTTTTTTTTGTTGCTCGAGACATTGCTTAAATATTCCCAGTCCAAGTCTGAATCTCCATTAGCCTCCACTGTGCAGTGTATACTGTATACTCTGTCTGTACTCTATACAGTCCCTGCAGTTGCCCTTATAAACCGGAATCGGAGCCCCGAACAGCAAGCAACATTTATAGATAATGGCCTCCAACAACAACAGCAAAACACCAGGTATTTACTATTTACAATAATGCTCTGTTCTTGGCCTGGACTGGTCTTTTCTTATGTATCACCCCGCTAACCAAACTCCACACACCCCAGCATATGAGATGGAGGCGCAACCGCTCCCCGAGGTTGTCATCTCGAAGACGACGAACAATCCCAATCCCAGTTCCAATCCCAGTCCCACGCCCACGCCCACGCCCACGTCCACCAGTAATAGTCACACACCACTGACCCCGGCCACGCCGGCGAGTCCCCCGCCCTACATCTACTCCCCGGACAGTCTTAGCAGCCACAATGCGCTCCAACAAGATGTGGAAATGCGCAATATCCAACCGGTCCAAGATGCCTCAATACACCCATCATCACCAGCACCAGCACCAGCACCGGAATCTGTATCTATACCGCCATCTCCCCAACCCCCCGTCGTACAGCAGGTAGTGTACACGCAGTATGGGATGGCCACGCCGCTTGCATCAATAGGTCAGGCTCCGACACCGGTGGATTGTCCTGTGTGCGGATACAGGGAAATGACT
>JBCJKO011168134.1:0-15629 GCA_039877535.1 Touit batavicus
TGTGACCTGGGCAGCGATGGCGATAAGCCAAAGCAGATAGCTTCTCCCAGTCTTGACAAGGCTCTAGAGTGAGTTTGGTCAAAGGCCAAGTGAGGAGCCGCAAAAGCGGGTTACCACTACGTCCGCACAGGCGGGCAACTCTGGCCACCGTCTGATTAGAAGTTCTATAGGCGACATAGGCAGCCATCACCGCATCGAGCCTGAGAGGCAGAAAGTACTCGACATCAGAGTTGGGAACGGGCAAAGCCCCAGTCGCTTTCCAAAACTCACTGGAGTGACGATTACATGAGGAGGCGAACTGAAACGAGTAACCGGGAAGCTTTTGGCATTTTTTGAAGAGGTAAAATCCCATTGAACGGGCAGCGGTCTCCACAAAAAAGGTTCCAGAGCATGAACCAAGCAGGGATTTATCTTCGAATAGAAAAGCGGCAGGAAAGCAAAGGTTCACCCCATTGATGACGCCGAAGCTGTCGCGCAGGCAATAACCTACAATCGAGTCCGGAGCAATTAACGGATGATCATAGAGTAGCCACTTCAGACGACGTTCCGTGCTAGCGACACTTTCACCAGAGTGCGCGGGACTAGGATCATCATCTGACTCCGTGCTGTTCCATCTACGCAGAAACGCCGCTACATCAGGCAGTGTGGAGTGCAGAACCGGTTGCAACTCAAAATGCCTAACACGATCATTCATTGAGCCTTCCCTTTCTAGGCAAGTGAGTCCACTCCGGTTGCCATAGCTGTGCCGAGCCCGTGTAGAATTGGCTTGGTCCGGCTCTTCAAGCTCATATTCTTCCGCTCGTTTAGGCAACGTAACCAGTTCCGGTAAAACATGACTGCCTCCGGACGCCAAACACTACTCACAGCGAGCCACGATGGCTGCTTAGCGAAACTTTTCCCAAACTGTTCGCCTTGGCCGTTTGTAACTTGCCTCTGCAATAGGGCAAGAGTTGCAGCAGCATCTTCAGTGAAATAGCCTTGCGGCATGGGAGGGTACAGCTCTGTTTCACGGCTCAAAAATCGCCGGATATCCCGCCGATACTCCAGTAACAAAGAATCAGCCTCATATTCGGGATGACCCTGAAAGCAAACGAAAAGGCTTTTGGTCTGTTTTGTAAATATGTCAACGCTTCCGTTTTCTAAGCGTGTCAAAGTACGATAGCCGCAGGCGGTTAAGGCATCTTCAGGCAAATCGTTCCATCTGGAGTGCGGTATCCGAAAACGGAATCCAATCCCAGCAGTTAAAGGGTGTTCACATTGCTTTGCGCAGGCAAAAACTCCGAAGAGCTTACAAGGGAAACGGCAACGTTCGATACTGGCCGTCCGCAGTACGCAAGCATGCGCCGCCAAACAACTCCAGACGGATGAGTAGGTGTTTTGCTCTGCCCAATCGATTAAATTAGCCAGCCTAGTCCAGTATGACTCTTGTATGAGCTTTTGCTCTACGGGCTCAGCTCCTGTGACAATGAGGCCATCCAGATGGCTGTTCAGAAGCTCACCGATGCTAAGATACTGCTGGTCAACACGAGTTCTGGCCTTCCCGGAACGTGTAATCTCAGGCAGGGCGAGGAGAAATAGACGAACGGCAATACCTTCGGCCGACTCCGCTTCGCACAGTAAAGATCGGAACTGGCGTTCTGTGGCCTCCAGTGCAGAGTCCGGCATATTGTTGACTAAGCCGATATGGATATATTGAGCATCCGTTTGTCGAAGATTCGTTGCGTCTTTCATCAGCGTGCCTGACCACTTTGAAGCCGATGGTAAAGATCGGCATCAAGCAAAACGAATGTGCCGCGATGGTGATCATTGAAGTACATCGGGTCCTGCACCGTAGCGGGATCAAATCCCTGTTGCTGCAAGCTCTGCTTAGTGTGTTTGAAGGTCGCCGTCATTTCCAACTGGTTGCAGAGACGCAGGAACAAAGGATGAGCGTACTCGGGAAGGTGCTGGTATAGGTGAGTTCGAAAGCCAGCTAAATCGAAGTATTCATGAGGTACGATCAAAGCCATACCAGCGCGTCCATCACTACCAGGAACGGTAACGCCGTAAACGTTAGCCAGCTTAACGCCTGGAAATAGGCAAATGGCTTCGGAAACCTGAGTAGTGGAGACGTTTTCTCCCTTCCAGCGAAAGGTGTCACCCGTGCGATCGACAAAGTAGAAGTAGCCTTGTTCGTCGCAGTGCATCAAGTCCCCGGTTCGGAACCAAGCATCCCCTTGCTCAAACACATCACGCAGAATCTTTTTTTCGGATTCCTCACTGCTGGTATAACCTTCGAACCGATTGCCGAGAGTAGAAGCATTCTCATAAATCCGACCGACTGCCTCTCCGACTTCGTGCGGAGCAGCACGAACGCAAAATCCCTGCTCATTCCGAACGGGTTCTTGCTTTTCAACATCGAAGCGCACTAATGCTGCGGGAAAGCGATGTGCGAGGTAAGAAGGAATCCTGCCGATAGCCCCCGGCTTGCCCTCGACGTTAAATAAAGAAACGTTGCCTTCTGTTGCGGCGTAGAACTCCAGAATCTTTGGGATACAAAACCGGCTTTTGAATTCATTCCAAATATCAGGCCGCAACCCATTACCGCAACACATCCTGATCCGGTGTTGGGTCTCCATCGAGTTTTGCGGCGTGTTCAGCAGATAACGGCATAGTTCGCCGATGTATTGAAACAATGTGCAGTTCCAACGGACGATCTCATTCCAAAATTGGCTGGCTGAAAAACCGTCACGGATTATCACGGAGCCACCGGCGACCAGCATGGCACCGGTCGCCACAATACCGCCCACGCTGTGATACATGGGCAGGCAATTATATAAACGATCAGGCGGATTAATCTCCATCATCCCTGCAAACCAATAGCTCCATTGCAGGAGCCGGGCATGGCTGACATTGGTGGCTTTCGGAAACCCAGTGGTGCCGGAGGTGTAAAGATAGAGGGCGCAGTCGTCAATGGTAACCGGTCGGCGTTCGTTGGGGGAGAGCTTTGCGGTTAGGAAACTTTCAACGGCCAGATCGAAGCGTTCCCACACGAAACGGTGCTCACCTTGCACCCAGGTTTTTGGCGAGCAGGTTAAATACGGCAGCGCAGAATTCAATTGACCGGCCAACTCAGCCGCTACGATTACGTGCTTTGGTTCTACGATGTTGATGCTATGGGCAAGCAAGCGCCCGGTCAGGTTTGTATTGACCAGCGCCACAGTGCAACCCACGCGGGCAACACCAAGCCAAATAGCCATATACTTTGGGCTATTTGGCATCATCAAGCAGATAGAGTTCCCTTTAGCGAGTCCCTGTTGCAGCGCCCAGCGAGTGCATTGGTTTGAATGCTCGGTGAGTGCCTGGTATGTCATTGACTCGTTGGTTGAAATAAGGGCTAAGGCTTGGCCTGACACTTCCGCTCTATCTTCTATGACGGATGAAAGCAGCCGCTCCCGATTCTTCGCGATGGTCGCTGTCAATTCGAGCGCATGCGCCCAGGATTTTGCGGGCGACCGGCTGTTCGTCGCCTGCCATGTGTCGCACTGCATCAAACTCCTCTGTAATCTCCTAACAATTTTCAGGCTGTTGTGCCGGCATCCACGGTCAGCACTGTGCCGGTGATACTTTTCGCACTGTCGCCCATCAGGAACTCGACTGCATCAGCTACATCCTCCACGGTTGGGAAACGGTGCAGAGCACTTCGACGGGCAATTTTTTCACGGAGTTCCTCATTCATATCCTGTGTCATGGCCGTGTTCATAAACCCTGGAGCAACGGCGTTGACATTGATTCCTAAGCGACCCACTTCACGTGCCAGCGAACGCGTAAAGCCGACCATGGAAGATTTTGTTGCGGCGTATACTGAGAGGCCGCTGTATCCGGTAAAGGCAGTAATGGAAGCAACATTTACGATGCGTCCACCTCCGTCAGACATCATTCGGCGGACTACATATTTGGTGAGAAGAATAGGCGAGAGAATATTTAAGCGAATTAAGTCCTCAATCTGCGAGTTGGGCATAATCGCCAAGGCACCATCCGAACTCGCAGCAGCATTATTTACTAAACCGTGAATGGGCCCGAACTCCTCGCGGAGATCTTTGACCAGTTTCGGCATTTCTTCCGTATGATTCAGGTCGAAGAGCTTCAGGCAAAGCGACCGTGGCTGGGTTGTTTCTGCCTGCTCGAGGGCACTTGTTAGTTCATCGCTCTGAGTTCGCGCGACGGCAATAGCACGATAGCCAGCAATAACAAGCCGGCGCGCAATTGCTAAACCGAGTCCCCGGCTTCCGCCGGTCACGATGACGTTACGCATCATGCCGGGATAGTTTCCCGCTGGTGGCCACACCTATCGAGTTAACATAACGAAGAACCGCCGGAATTTTATGGCGAGCAAGATTCTGTCGGCAAAGTTCAAGAATCTGGTTTTTGATGACCGCCGCATCGTGCTCCGACTGAGAGGTATCCATCAGCATGATGTCAGCTGAAACAAGTGAGCCGGTGATTGAATTTCTGCGTGGGCGCACTACTGACATCCGGACCGCCGGATGTCGATTAATGACTGCTTCGACTTCGTCCGGATACACCTTCAATCCGCCCACGTTGATTACTCCGTTCCTGCGGCCCAGAAAGTAATAGCGATTTCCACGCAGTTCAACGACGTCACCAGTATCGACAAAGCCGTCGGCATCAACAAGCGAGTTGACTCCGCCGTTTAGGTAGTGAGACGCGGTCCGATTAGAGCGAATCCGAAGAGAGTCTTTATAAACTTTAACCTCTACGCCGGACTGATCATTTAAGACATCTGCCGGAAAACCCGCTAAGCCATCATTGACTTCAAACCCGACGCCAGCCTCGGTAGAGGCAAAGGCATGCCCTATCGCCGCTTTAGGGTAAAACGAGCGTAGCGCGTTCAAAATGGCTTGATCCACTGTTTCGCCGGACAGGCGGATATAGACGGGATCGATCCGGCTTGCCTCCGGACTCATTAGGGTTTGCCGCCATTGGGTAGGCGTTCCGGAGATGTGCGTTACCCCTTGCTGGCTGAGCCGTATTAGGTGTTCCTTCATTGTTTCAGTGGCGCTGGACAGCACAAGGGACCCGCCGCCCAGAGCAGCGCGCAGAAATACTTGAAGCCCTCCGTAGCGCCGTATGTCATAGAACGTACCCCAAACGAATTTGTTCCCCGCGCTTTTCGCGATTTGAATCGAAGCCACTAAGCTGGCCAGACTATGAACAATCATCTTGGGTGTTCCCGTAGTTCCAGAAGTGAGAAGCACCCACTCCGTGGGACGACGTTCTACGGGTATATCCTCAACCGGCGCGAGTGTCGAGCCGCAGCGGACTTGGAGGAGTCCGGTCAATAGAGGTTCAAAGGGCAACAGGTAGTTCGAGACAACCGTATCGATGCTGGCTTTCTGAATCAAAGTAGGGAATTGCTCTGGATGGATTTCGGGTGGGCAAATTACGATCCGTCCAGCAATTCCGTCCAGTTCAACCAGCGCCAGGGCAGCAGCAAGCTGGTCATCCGTGGCGAGCAGAATCGACCGGCCCGCCAGCTTACTGAGGTGGCAACCGATGCTTGAACCGATCAGCAGCTTATGAATGGCAATGCTGGTGCTGGCACCGCATAGGACGCGGCAGCGCAAACAGCCAGCGTTAATCAGTACATCCCTGATTGACGAGATAGGACCTGCCAGCGAGCTCGTACAATTGGATGAATTCTCCGAGGGTGGCAGGCGGGACGGTGATATCTGAGTCAGTGAATGGGTCAACATCTAACATGTCCTCCAGTCTGGTTACGAGGATTGCAAGGCCGAGGGAGTCGAGGCCCGACTCCAGTAGAACCAGATCATCCGTAAGCGGACGATCTGGTTTGTTAAAGGTTCGGCGTACCTCCTCGAACTGTGCCATGATAGTTTCTCGAATAGACATACCGGTTTGTAATCTAAATCGGGCTATGCCGCCAGAGCCAGAGAGGATTGGCCGGTGAATATATTTTCAATCAGCGTTTGTAAGCGGTGAACGCCTTCGTAGAGAGTCTCTTCCGGCATGTTGACATCACCGGCGAGCGCCATTTCCGCTTGCAGAGCCTGGAAAAGACCTTCGGAATGGGCGATATCACACACGCCATGAACCTGAGTGTACTCTTTCTCGGAAGACCCTTGTCTCTCCGCTAGGTCTTCCAGATAAGGCATAAATCGTTGAATCCAACTCTCAAAAAAGGCCATGGTCACGAGAACCGGAATGGGCGAGAGCCGTCCGATAAATAACCTGACCTCATTCAAGTTGTGCGCCACAGCTAGAGCATCCTTATCGGTCGGCAAAGCGTCAGCGGCCATTACAAACCGCCGGAGCATAGCGGGATGAGAATCGTGTACTTCTTCTAAAAGGTTTTCCGTGATGATGGATCGAGCTTGCTCTGAGCGCACCGCCAAATATGCTCCGGTCATCCAGTAGATGAAGTTTCCTTCAAGCACGGCTGCATAGCGAGCAATCAACCCGCGCCGCTCGCTTGCAGAAAGTTCTCCGGCAACGGGAAGAGCCAGCGCCAGAGTATTCATAATTTCTTCTAAGCGTGCTTTGATCAAGACTGCTTGGGTTGTGCTAGAAGTTGAAGAGTTGGAAGTAGAGTAGTCCATGAATAACCTCGTTGATTTTAAAGTTTTCTAAGCTAATTCAAGTGTTATGGTTGAGCAGTTTTCAATCGATTGAAAACCACATAGATTAGGTCGGCTTCGAGCGATGCGAAGCCAGGGTAGTCGCATAATGGAAGGCTTCTTCCTTTATGCAGAAGAGCGTTGCATATGCCTCCCGCCGTTTGGCCAGAAGTCAGGCGATGGTACGCACCTGCCGTATTTTGCGGAACAATGCTACATCCTCAGGGGAAAAGGCTTTGAGCATCAGGATCATGACCATATAAATGAGTCCCGCAGCCAGCCCGGCTAGCCAAAAGCCCGATTGGTCAATCAGCATGGTAATAATAAGTCCCATGCCGACCGCAGCAACCGAGAAGCGCCAACCGAGGCGAAAAATCTGAAGTCGTGTGCCATCACGGCTCGCATAGAATCCAAGCAGGATAATATGCCCCATTAAGAAAAGAGCGGCACTAAGCGCAGCGCCAAACGATTGTAGCCGACTGATCAGCAGGTAACCTCCGGCCAGTCGCAAAAAAACCATGATCAATTGGGCGCGCAGCATAAGATATTGCTGGTCGCGCGCCGCCAGCAATCGCCAGAACAATTCAAACAAGAAGCTCAGCGGTATGCAGAAAACCATTATCCGCAGGACTGGAATCGAGGGTGCAAAGCCACGCCCGTACAAGAGATAAATCAGCGGACGGGCAGCCACAAAAACGCCACACATCAATGGCAGGGAGATCGCCAGGAGATACTTGATCGATTTTTCAAGAATTAACTGACACCGGTGCCGATCCGTGACATAAGTTTGAGAGAGTACCGGAAACACATTCCTCATATAGGTTTCGGGTATGATTCCCCAAAGATCAACCACCCGCAGAGAGGCACTATAGAAGCCAATCTGAGCGTCATTACCGAAAAGTGACAAGATCATTACCTCGGGACGGGCGAGAAGCCCTCCAAGAAGTGACGAACCGGTAAAGGCTCGAACCTGCTGGACCAGCGTCCACGCAAACGAAAGACTGAAATGCCAGCGTAGCCTACAGATGTAGTGATTGAGAGCAAGAAAATAGAACAGCGCCATCACATACTGCACAATTGTGTAGACGAGTACGATGCTCCCGATCCCCTTACCCCAACGAAGCAGAAAAAGCCCGGAGACAACATTTATAACGGCCCCGATCAGAGTGGACCAAGTAATAAACTCAGCCCGCTGGTGAGCTACGAAGATCGCTTCCTGAACAATCTTTAATACCACTGGTAGTGTGGCGAAGATGATGATGTACACGCTATGGCTCAGCTTAGTGGAGTAGCTGAGATGGGGCACAACCAACAGGCCCAAAAGCATGGTGCTGCCGGACAGCAGGGCCGTAATAGCACCAAAATGAACAACATAATCGCCGGTGCGTGCGCGATCTCGCGCAATTTCCCGAGTCAGGAAAGTAACGGATCCCATCTCTGCAACTAGCGATATTAAGGTTAGGAACACGAGAGCCGCTGAGTACACGCCGAGTGCGGGAGCTCCTAAGTATCTCGCGATAAGAAAGCTCAAGAAGGCGTTAGCGACTCTCTCGAATAGTCGGGCCGCACCGAGAGCAACGGTATTTTTGAAGATTAAGCGCGGTTGATTCATGTTCCGATTTCGAGCGGTATAGTTGAAGCTAGGCCGTTAAAAGACGCTTCAATATGCTGCGAAAGCCGCTGATTCGACTATCGAATTCAGCTGGAGAAAGAAGGCCGGGAACATAGATGCGATCCAGCAGAAGCGAATCGTCCTGGGGAGAAGCAAGGCGACCCGTTAAAGTAAAAGCGTACTTATAACCGGCTTGGCGAACTTGTTCGACTACAGCAGGCGAGTAATCGGCTGGGCCTCCGTTTGGATAAGCGAAACAGTTGCATTCGCAGTCAGTCTGTTGTTCTATCATGCGCTTACTCTCCCGTAGCTCAGTTTGCAGTCTTTCCGAGGGCAACTGAGTGAGGATAGGATGATCCATGGTGTGGGAAGCAATGTCGAAGCCGTAGTTTTTGAGAGTGCGCACATCGTCCCAAGATAAAAAGCTATGGACATCTTCAGTGAGCTCACGCGTCGGCCACTCGCGAAGCTTTAGCAAGTATTCCGTAACCTGTTCATATGGCAATTTTTTGCAGAATTGTTGGAGATAAGTAGCCAAAGCAAGTCGTGCTTGGAACTCGACTGGAATAAGCTTCGGGGGCTTTGAAAGCGGCATTGGAATTACTTTTTCCGGCCAATGCAAAACTCTCCATTGAACCTCGTCAGGCCACAAAATACGCTGTTGACCGATGTAGCCAGCACAGATTGCAATGAGTGCAGGAATTCCAAGTTGCCGAAGTATCGGAGCGGCATAGGTCAGATTGTTGCGATAGCCGTCATCGAACGTGATCAGCACAGCCTTGTTCATTCCAGTCCGCCAATGACCAAGCTCTTGAACTCCTATTGGTCGAAAGAGTCGCGCGACCTCGGCCATTTGACAGGAGAATTCTTTAACACTGACGACATTGGGGTGTAGCCGGGCATTTTGCGCGTGTTGCTCCGGTACAACGCCGTGATAATTGAGTACTAACAGTTGCTTCTGGTGCAGAGTTCGCAAGGCGCGGCTCAGACCGATAGATCGCGCCCCATGCACTACCCAACCCTCAGCTTTTTGTGACAACCCCATAGCTCAATAAATACTTAAATTTCGTTGAGTGTAAACCAAATATTGAACAATATAGTCAGCACGTTCTTTTCCATAATCAAAGCTGCTGTGATAGCGCATTTGACTGCGTTGTCACTAAGGTTATTAAGAAACAGCTTGTAGCAGAATCTCGGCATCATCAACGTACAGCACGGTCGGAGATGGATCAACATGGTCCGAGTAATTATCGAGGCTCCACTGGCAGTCGCCATCGGCATAGCGGGTTTGGACCTGAGGCAGGTCGAACAACATCACCCCATCCTGCCAGAAGCTGACATGCCCGCTGGCGTCCCCGGCACAGGCATAGCGCGCCGTCAACTGCGTCCAGCGCGCCACCGGCAGGTTGGCCAGCGTCTGGCTATAGCTTTGGCGCGTTTGCCAGTTGTACAGGTACACATACATGGTGCCGTCGGCGCGGTTCCCCACGTTGAGCGTAAAGAAGGGATCGACCTGGTTGCCGGCGTGCTTGCTCTTCCACTGAAAGATGTTCCAGTAATTGGCCACCGTGTAGCGCTGCGGGAAGTAGAACCAGGCGCTGTAGTGCAGATCCGGGTCGGTTTGCGGCTCCTGCCAGCGGAACAAGCGGGTGCCGCTCTCCGGCGGCGTGGCAATCGTCATCTTCGCACTCCAACTGCCACTGTGGGCGTGCTCGTGTGAAAGCACCACTGACGCGAGACCACTATCGATTTCTCCCCCACCTGCACTTTTGTCAGCCGTGGTTGATGGAAAGTACCATTGGGAGATGTCTCCATTCTCAAAATCACAGGACCAAAGCACGATAGATCGGTGATCGCGGACGGGGAAGTATCGCATGCCGCCTGCAGCAATTAAAACTGTCAAGTAGATAGCCCCCCAAAGGCTAATCGGTTTCAGCAGCGTACCTTTCGGTAGATCCACCATACGTCGATAAATCTTTCTTCTGTACCACTTGGGATAGCTTGCAAAAAAGGAGTGCTTACACGAAGAACTGGTACAGGAGGTTTCCGCCGCGCTCGGTTACCCGGTCAGGTATCTCTGGGTCTACCAGACTTCCGCTCAGGCTGCTCATCATTTCACGAATGGCTTGGAACTTTGGATGAGTGGCAATCCCGTCCGCACGGGCGAGAAAAGAAATCGTTTTTTCCACCGAGCCAAACTTTCTTTTAAAACGGATGAGCCCCTCTTGTTCCCAGTCACTCAGGCCAAAGTCAAGGGTGGTGCAACCTTCCTGTTTTGCGTGCTTGATGCTCTCCCAGACAATGAGATCGTTTGGGCGCCTGGGAAGATACTCCGGATGGGAAGCGTTGAATTTGTAGTACAGTGTGTTCTTCCACTGTAGAAACATAGTGCCGGCGATAATACGCTGGTCATAATCTGCGAGCAGGAGAAAGCCTCTGCCTTCCTGAAGAAAGTATTCCCAGAGATATTTGAAGAAACGAAAAGGTTGCGCCAATAGCCGGTATTTATATTTCCTCACATGTAGATGGAGTTCGTAAAATGCGCGCAGGTCTTCTTCGCCGCTCGCTATGCGAACCGTCACGCCTTCCCGCTCGGCGGCACTGATTGCGCGCCGTGTGGCACTGTCAAATCCCTGCCATAGTGCGCTCACTTCAGGTTGGATATCCAAACCGTGCCATTTAGCCCGCTTCGTTTCTCTGAGGCGACTATCCCCACGCGGTATTTCATTGTGGAGGCATCTTGTGAACAATGGAATGCCTTGGGCCAATAGAACTTCTACCATCCGGTTCCAGTCTTCCTGCTGATGTGCTATAGGGTCACAGTAGTCGGAGAATGGCAGAATCACAATCCGCGGACCGAGGAGATCATCGATTTTGCAAAATGGAAAGCCAGCACGCGGGGTGCCCTCCGATCCAGTTAGCAGGCAACCCTGAAATTGCCAACCGTATGTTCGGGCGAGCGCATCCATCCACATAGGCGTATGAAACACACTGCTATCTTGATTCCGAATGAGCTGTTGCCACACCGGATCCCGACAAGGATCAACGCAAATGTTAGCTTCTGTCTGAAATGACTCTTCTCTACACACCATAAGCAAAGTTGGTATTCAAAAGTTTTGTTCCTACTGCTTTTGAGCGATAAACACGATCCATGGGCTTAAACTTACAAACCGAGACAATCGACTCCAACGTTCAAATTGACCACACAGCGGAATTAGAAAAGAGTTGCTGTCGCGTGAAAATGGGAACCAGCACAATCCCCGTTCATGCACGATTCTGAAGCCGCTTTGTAGAAGTCTTTTCTTCCAATGAGAATAGGACATTCGGTAAAAGGGATCACTGCCGCCTTTAAGTGCATTTAACATGCGAGCCCGCAAACCCCTTAGTGAATTCCGGTTCCAAGTTACGCCCACAAGCACGCCGGAGTTGCCTAAGACACGGTACGCTTCAGACAAAAACCACTCGCTTTCAACCAGAGAACGAACTTCTATACACAGCAATAAATCGACTATTCCCCTTTCGCAAGGCAGAGTTGTATCGTCTGCGCGTACCAGCTTGCAGTCTGCGCCTGGGATTCTCTGCTGGCAAGCGGCTATGGCCTCTTGCGACACATCTGTACAAATCATGGTCCACCCCAAACTAGAGAGAAGCTGCGACCAGCGCCCACCATCACAACCAACTTCAAATGCTGTGTTGGGAGGTCCGGCATACTCATGGGCTTGCAAGATAGCACACTTTTCAATCTCTGATATGTAACGGCCCCATTGTGTTTTGCTTATCCGTTCCCAGTACGTTAACGGGTATTCAAGCGGTTCTTTCAGTTGCATCAACCCTTAGTCCTCTATAAATCGATGAGACGAAGTCGACGCCTCATAGCCGGCTATCACTGTACATTTCGCTCGGGGTCGTGGGTAGATGCTACAGCAGACACAACACGCCTGGGTTTAGCTAATGCGGCACGGTAAGCGGATAAAAGGTGAGGAATCGAGTGTGACCATGCGAGGTCTGTTTCCACCCTGTGCCTCCCGAAAGCGCCCATTGTCTGCCGAAGCTCTGCATCATTCATTAATCGCGTGAGCGCTCTCGCAAACTCTCTCTCGTCATTGTCTGGCACGAACAATGCAGAATCTTGAGCGGTAAAGCGGTTTTCCTGAAGGTTAAAAGCCACAATCGGCTTTCCCAGAGCCATATATTCAGTGACTTTAATCATTGTGGATCGATCGTTGAATGAATTCCACGGGTCCGGATCGACGCAGATATCTGCAGTTGACAGATATGACATTTTTTGCGCTTCCGAGATCCAACCGGTAAAGTGGACATAATCATCCAGCCCAAGCGTCGTCCTCATTCGCTTAAGATCCTCAAGCATTTCTCCCCTGCCAATCAGGAAGCAGATGAAATCACGTCGTGCGAAGTCATAAACTAAGTGCCACAATGCACGAAGCAGGTAGTCGAGACCGTCATGGAGGCCCATGATGCCAACATAGGCGATCACAGTTTTTCCTTGCTGTCGCAGCGTGGCATCCGGCTCAGCTAGACGAAATTGATTTAGATCCGGCCCATTTCGTACAACGGTGATGCGTTCCGCTGGTAGGCCTCCGCGAGTCATTTCAATTTGCTTGTACGATTCGTTCGTGGCAATAACATGGTCAGCCAGACAACAAGTAAACTTTTCGAGCCAAATTAGTGCACCATACACCAACCGGCTGCCCTGGTCTCCGAAATTAGCGTTGTACATTTCGGGTGAAAGATCATGATGATCAAAGATAAAAGACTTGCCGAATAGTTTGTAAAAAGCGGCAACAAACGCCGTTGTTTCCGGCGGATTTGCAATATGAACAACATCAAATCCTTCACGAATCCAGACAACGATGGATAGAAAAAAGATCGCTAACGTGGCATAAGAGTACTCCCAGATATATCCCCAAAAGCCGCGCGCCTCAAACGGTTCAGGGAATCTATAAACGTGTACTCCCTCCCGTACTTCGTGCGAAGGCTGGCCTTGTGCTGCCGGACTGATCACCGAAACCTGGTACCCAGCATCTCGTAGCGCTTCCGCCTCACGTCGGACTCGGCCATCCTGGGGATATGGGCAGTTTTCTACAACTAGCAGTGTCCGTTTACGGTCGTTCTTCTGCATCATGACTCCTGGCAGACATTTGTAAACTATTCTGTTTGCTTTTTAAAGTGTTCTCGTAAACATCGATCAGACGACAGGCAATGAGTGGCCCAGCAAAATGTTGAACCCGCTCTCTGCCGGTGGTCCGCATCGGCCTCTGGATGATTGGGGTAAGCGCCCGGACAAAGTCCTCCACGACCGGAGAACAGATTTGGCAGCCGGGAGTGCCGCTGATTACTTGCCGCACATCACCTACATCAGTAGCGACAATTGGCAGGTTGCAAGCCATCGCTTGTTTGACGATATTAGGCGAGCCTTCTTGAAAAGAAGGAAATACAAGTGCGTCACAAGCACTCATATACAAAGCAAGGCGAGACTGTGGCTCTTTACATATCACGAGTAGTTCCACAGAAGGATCGGAGATTTGCAGAGACTCGGCAACGGCTTTAGCCAGCGGAAAACGTTTGATGGAAATCTGCGGGTTCGCAGCGAACAGCAGGTACTTCTTATCGGGATACAGCCCAAGACTTCTGCGAGCTACCTCCCGCTCAGCAGGCCGAAACACTTCAAAATCGATTTCATGGGGAATTATGTAAACATGGGGACGGTGGAAGCGACGCGCCATCTGCTCGCTTTGTACAATGATTGCTTCTACGGTGTGACCCAGCGTCCAACTAAAGGTTGCTTCCAAACGTCCAAAAACGGTTCGCTTACCCTGCTCATTGATTCCGCCCAGCAGATCAGAGCCATGGTAAGTAAGAACGACTGGGATTTGCCATTGTGTTCGAGCGACTAAGCCTACATAGCCGTAATGGGCGTGTATAAGATCGAAGCCAGTCATCTGTTTATGAAGCTGCAATATGCCTGTTAAGTAGATGAGCTTACGATGATGACCTTGCAAGCTCATCACTTCCACATCCACGCCTGCATTTTGTAGACACTGAACCTGAGCCCGTACAAACGAGCCGAAGGCAGGGTTTTCGGGAGTGGGCCACATGGCCGTGAGCACAAGAATTCTCATCGCCTGATGGAACGCTCTCCTAACGTGTCAAGCCACACCAGAAAGTGAAACAGAATCATGCTCTGGGGACGCGGATAAGAACGGCTATCTGCTAGGAAACGGTAATCTCCGCGCGAGGCTAGGAAAGCATTGTTAGATTGCTGCGCGTTGAGCAACCAGGAAAAGGCGCGTTCCGCCAGATCCTGGTCATTGCTGAGATTGAGTTGCCGAGCTACTGCGAATGTGGCGCCTAAAGCAGCAGCATGATATGGAACTTCACTGTACCGATTGTGACAATCGAAAAATGGATGGCCATCGGCGGCCAAGCCATCACGCAGAAACTTCAAGCAACGGGTAGCAATCGGCGGTACGGTGGAATCACCTGTTAATTCGTAGTAACGCATCAGATCAAGACATTCAAAAGCGTTGTACTGATAACACTGAAAGTGCTCACGATATTTGACGTTTGGTATCTCGCCGGGAACTGAATAAGGAAACTCTCCGGTCGGCCTTTGCGTGTGCGCCATAAAGGTGACCAGTCCGCGGCAGGGCTGGAAATAGGCTGAATCGGTAGTTACTTCAGCCAATTCTGCCAACAGGCGAAGTACAAGTGATGAAATATTGGGAACTCTTGCTCCAACGAGTCCGGCAAAGTAATTGGCAGACACTTCATTGCCGACCTGGTCATAACCAACGCTATGAGTCAGAAAATTATGCCAGCGTAGGGCACCTTCAAGGAACTTATCGATCCTGCTGTGGCGATGAGTTTCAATTAGTCCTAGGGATCCCCAAGCGCCTTCGACCGTGGCTACACGGCCACCCCATTCCGGATTGGGATAATCCCATGCTCCGTCGGGCCGCTGCCGGTCGAGCATGTATTCCGCAGCGCTCATAGCGATGTCACGGTAGGAGGTATCGCCGGTTCGGGAGAACAAGTTCCAGTTTGCAAAGACCCAGTAAGCCTGCGCTTGGATGTAGCAGTACGAATCGTTCCACTGAATGCCTCGTGGTAAATAATTTTTTAGGAAGCGACCGATGCGAGAGTTAAACCGAATACCTACATCTGGGCCTAGCAGGGCCGATCCGTTCCAATGATTCTCTTTTAGATAGCGGTGCAGTTTCAGTGCTGCGTGCCAAGACCTGTCACTAGCGGCTAGTACATTACTTGTCACATCTGATGTCGTTTGATTGCCTCCTGATAGATCGACAGTGTCTTTTGCGCAACTATTTCGGGAGAGCATTCCGTATTAACATAGATCG
>JBCJKO011178033.1:0-15598 GCA_039877535.1 Touit batavicus
AATCAAGGGAAGAACACGAAAGATGGCGTCACATAAACCGGCAGGTTGCGGCTGTACGGCATAGAAGATTTTGGCCGAAAGAGCGTGCCCTCCAAAGTAGTTCAGGATGTCGGACTTACCGGGAGAAATGACAAAACAGATTTTGTCTACCCCGCCTTTCACCATACGCTCGATCAGATACTCACTGACAGCCCGGGGGCGTTCGTCAACGCCTTCGAAATAGCTGCCCACCGGTAGCAGCTCTTTGGAAAATGCCAAGGGCTGGATACGGCTGCCCATGCCTGCCGCTGGAATGATGCCCCACATGGCTATGCTTTGCTCTCTTGCAGCGTGGCAGTCTCGATGTTGCTGGGCGACGGCACGAGAGTTTGCAATAAAGACAACAGGCGTTCAGCCCGGTTTTCGGCGGTGTGGCACGCGAGCGCCTTTTCCTTGGCGCGTGCGCCGATACGAGCCAGTTCTTCAGCCGGACGCGAGATGGCTGCAATAGCCTCGCCCGTTGATTGAGCAATCAGGATCTCTTCTCCTGGCTTGAAGAACGTGTCCAGTCCTTCCCACCAATCGCTCAGAATGGCCGTACCGCAGGCAGCGGCCTCAAAGAATCTCCCTGAGGGACAGTAGCCCATAGCGGCCATTGAGCCGCGTGTCACATTAAAGTCAGCGGTGAAGAAGAGTAAAAGGCACAGTGTTCGGGTGGCGCAACATGCTCAAAAAAGCGAATGTTACCGGGCCAGGTTTCTCGCTGGCTGTACATGGCCCCGCCAATCAGGAATTGGTGGTTGCTCAGGTTTCTCGCTGGTGAGATCAGCAACTCTTCCAATGTTGCTTGGCGGTCGGCGGCATAGGTTCCCAGGTAGGACAGGTTTGCCGTGAACTTCTGTGATGGCTCTACGCGATAGTGAATCCCAGGATCAACCCACCCATACAAAGTTTCGGTCCGCTGGGCGTGGAGTTTTTTCGCACACTTGCTGTAAAGCCGCACCACCTGTATAGCTGAGAACCAGATCGAATCCACTCAGACCATTCAATGGAATGTACTCGACCCTTTCGCCTCGCTCTAGACGGCTCAAAGTAACAGGCGTATCCATGTCATAGAAAACACTGCGCCAGGGAGCCACATCAAGGACCATTTCGCAGGCAGCGATTCCATCGGGACAGTAAGAAGTGACCATGCCTAGATCAGCGTCTTTCAGCTCCCGCCTTGCCTCAGCTTTGATGTCGTGCCAGTTGGTATAAAGATGCACCTGGGCGTAGGGCAATGTAGGCGCATCGCGATGCGGCGCGTAATACGGCGTGTCGTGCTCAAAAAAATGGACCTGATGTCCACGGTCATGCAGCGCACGAAAGAGACCGCGCAAAAGTGTGGCATGTCCATTGCCCCAGGCGGAGGTAACGGACAGACCAAAGACGACGATTTTCATTCCTTTAGATAGAGATCCTCAGTTAGCGAACTTTAAATTTGTAGTAGAACGTGAGACTCACATTGCCATTGAAATCACGGAGACCGGACGCTGAGAATTTGGGTGTGATACCCCAGTCTACCCGGATGATCTGGGCATTTGTCTGCCGCACGTCTGTGATGTAAGTAAATGTGATGTTGCTGGCGATTTTTTGCTGCAGGGTTACGTTAGCACTGGGACCGGCCACACCGCCTAACGTGGGATCAATCTTGAGGGCGCTGATACCGAAAACGCGCTGTACTCGGCTGGCAAGTGGATTGGCTACGGCTTGCCCCAAAATCGCCGATTCTCCCATCTGCGTCAAAGACTGCTGTGGCGCCACCGGTTGGCGCGCAGCAATGGTAGGATCTGCCGGAGTGGTGTTTGTCGCTAGCAGTTGAACAATTTGCTGGAATGTTAAGGGCGGATCGGATCGGTAGCTGATCTGCATATTGTCAATCGGGCCAGACACACCGAGGGTGACATCCACGTTCTGGGCAATGGTCTCCAGGGATATATTCAAAACCGGCTGAATCGCATTCGGGTTGTAGAAATTGATGGTGCCAGTATTAACCGTATACTGATTTCCAAAGAAAACCAGCTGCCCATCTGTCACCCTCACACTTCCGAGCATGCCCGGTACGGCTGCCGTGCCTCGTACCGTAAGGTCGGCCTCTGTTGAGAGGCGATCCGTATAGGTCGAGACCACACGCAGGTCGGGAGCAGTCAAGATATGTATATTGAGCCTCATGCCGGACAGAAGCGGCGTAGGCGTCATAGGTGTGCTGGGCGGTGTGGAATAGGTTGACAAAAAGGAACCGGCATCGCTCGATGAACCATAAGCAAGGCGCTCGACAGTGATGGTGCCATCCAGAAGTGAACGCCTGCCGTTGCCGACAAGGGTCAGGGCAGCATTGGAAGTGACGCTCACACCGGAACTACGGACGCGAACGCGGTTAGCAGTCGCTTTCAGGTTGAAGTTTACGTTATTGCTGTTATAACCGGCAAAGCCTGTTAAGGCAATCTTTCCTCCGCCACTTTCGCCGGTGAGGTTTTGAATCGTGGCATTGGTGCCATTCAGAAGAATGACTCCGTTGGCGTTGGATAAACCATTGGGAGACGCAGAGTAGTTTACATTGGCGTTCTTCAACTCAACTTTGCCATTTACGAGCGGCTGATCCAGGTTACCTCGGACCACGGCATTCAGAGCAATGGCGCCAGAAGAGAAGAAATCGCGATCGATATCTTGCAGCACCCCGAGATCTGCATTGGCGTTTACATTTAAACCAAGTGGCGAACGGTTATCTTTAAGATCCATTCCGCCGGAAGCCTTGATCGTCGTACGTGGTCCTTCAATATTGAATTGCCGCACCTGTACCTTGGAGTGGTCCAGTGTGACAATCACGGGCCCTTCATTATGGAAGGCAACTTTGCGGGTAGGAGGCGCCCCTGTGGGTGACCCTTGTGGCTGGGTTTGTGCTTCTAAACGATCAAGTTGCAATTGTGCAATTAAATCATCAGTTCTCAACATTGGGCCATTCAGTGAGGCCCGGCCCTCCACGAGCGCGTCGAAACTGGGGCGGATCGATGGATCGGCGACGATAAATGGTTCGATATTGAGGTATCGCACATTGGCGAAGTTGAGATTTGCCCGAGTATTGTAATTGCCTTGGAGTTCAGTATCGCCAGCGGCGTGGATCTGGCTTTTCGCCAAATCAGAGTCGAGACGAAAGTGCAAAGTTTGACCGGCTGTCTTCGCATTAAATTGAAGGCTGCCTAAACTCTGTTGGTCGACGTGCAGTTGATTGGCCTTGATATCAGCGTTTAAGCGAGAGAAGAGCGGCTGAGGGCTTCCGTTTACCTGCCGTACCTGAGCAAGAACATCGGCGGCCAGCCGCAATGTTCCGCCTAAGCCAGGTTTTGCCTTTTGCACCTGCTGAATTTTTGCCACTTGAATATCTGTGCTCTCCAGTTTGAGCTGAAGTGTACCGGTATCAAAGTTGTTAGTTGGGTGCGCAAAGGAGCCGTTCAGAGTGACGCTACCCGCCGGGACATCCAGTTGCAGGGAGGGAATGTTGACGGCTGTATTTGTGTAATGGACAGTACCACCAACACGATTGATCGGCTCTCCATAAAGATTACCCCGCGCCAAAGCAAATTGCAGATCAGCATTCGGAGCCGCCATGGTGCCAGCTACGTGAGCATCGGCAGAAAGGTTACCTTTTGCCGGAATTGTTCCTTGCCCTACGATTTGCAGTGCTTTCTCAATGGATAGGTTTTGAATGGCGGCGTCAGCAACTGTGGCATAATCCCTCGTCAAAGCAGTATGGCCGTTTACTTTAACGTTTGAACCGGCAAAATTGGAAACAACCTTATAGCTCACTGTGTTGTTGGCGGTGCGAGCCGTGGCGGTGAGATCTCCGGCATCCTGATTCTGCACCTGCAAGCCGCGTGCAGCAAGATCAGCATTAACACTAGCTACAGACAATTCGGTCTGAGTTCCAGCCTGTCGCAAGTCTGCGGCAGCGTCAGCGGTCAACTGGATTAATCCTGCCACGCCAGGCGATTGCTTCTGTAACGGCTGAATGTTAGCCAATTGAACATTCGATGTAGCCAAATGGAACTGGGCGTGACCGACGGAAAAGCTGTCACGAGGATGCGCGAAGGTACCATTCGCATTAATACGCGCTTCGCCGGAAGCTAACTCCATTTGCGAGAGCGTTATCAGTTGATCAGCTAAGTTGACGTTTGTATATAGATGATCAATCGGTTGATGATAAGCACTGCCGTTGGCAAGCTGCAAGTTGGCATTGCCGAGCGGATTCCCGTAAGTGCCGTTGACATGAACATCGGCATTCAGATTTCCTGTGGCTGGAACGGAAGACTCACCAGCGAGACTCAGCAGATCAGCAACATCGCCGTTACGCAACGACAGATTAGCTGCCAAAGGAGAGCGTGGGAGAGGACTCCAGTTTCTTAATCCCAAAGACGCATCAAAATGTGTCTGCAACGTCTTGCCGGTCAGAAGACCGTTTTGAATGTTTGCTCCAGATTTCGTAACAGCAAGATCAAGAGCGAGCCGGTCAAACCCGTGCTGTTCAACGGCAAAGCGGTCTACAGCCAAATGACTGGTCACACGCGGAGCAGAAAGATCACCATTGATTTGCGCTTGTACTTGGGCCGTACCGTTCTGCAAACTGACGGGAAGAGAGGTTAGCGGCTTCACGGAACCGAAATTGGCAGCAGGCAGAAAATCATCCAGATTATGTGAGATCAGATTCACATTCAATTGCCGGTTGAGCGCGCCTTCCAAATCAAGGCGGGAGTGAGGCATAGCAATGTAAGATCTGCCTACATTAACCAGATTGCGCGCTCCGTTATAAGTAGCGTTCAACCGTCCGCTGACGGGGACGCCCTGTGATCCGGGCGTAATGACCAGATTGGTCTGTGCGTTGTATCCGGTTGTGCCTTTAGCCTTCAAGTCGCCGCCAGCTTTGATAGCGCCATTGATAGTGCCGTCGTATCCCAGGCGCTTGCCTGTGAAAATGCTTGTTAACACCGGCAGCGAAAAGTTCTTTAAATTACCCTCCACGCTCAACTGCTGCAGCTTTTCAACAAAAATTTTAGCCCCCAGTGAACCGCCCAAGGCATTCAGCCGCAAGCCGTCGAGACTCACAAGATATGGGTCGGCGTGGAAAGGCGAGAACAAGCTAACGTTCGAGATCCGGGTAGTCCCACTACGGACCGAGAGATCACGGGAATCCAACCTGCCATCAACAGCATAATTATTCTGCGAATCTAGCTTAGCCGTGCCGTTCGCTTGCAGAATCCCGGCAGTTTGCACGCCCGTTAACTTCAGCAACGCTGCCAACTCATTCAGTGCGAACTCAGCGCTGAATCGGGCAGCGCTGTTTTGCGCCGGATTGAGAGTTCCAGCAGCTTGGAAGGTCGTACGGCCAAGGCCCAGGTGCGCACTCTTGATCTCAATTACATTCGTCTTAGTGTCTACTCCCAGGGAGGCTTCGGCGCTTAATGATTTCGGAACCGCTCTTGATGTTGTATCGATCGGCAAATCGAAACTCTTCTGCATCTCCGGCAATGAAATATTAGTATTTAAAGTTGCGGTAATTTGGGGAGCATTTATATTTTGCAACGAGGCATTTACTAGAATCCGTGACTGCGCGGTGTTCAGGGTAGCATTCGTCAGCCGGACTGCACTTTTTTCGATCTCCACTGGCACATCAATATGAACGTTCAAAGGCGTGCTGGTTCCAGAGGTGACTAATAAGGGATCGATCCGTACATTACCCGTGTAACTGGGGTTGACGGTATTGTAGTTGAGCAGCACACGCAGATTTTCGCCGCGAGCGCTGAAAGCACTTTTCTGCTGTGCATACTCAAGTAAGCCATTTTCGATTCTGAACTGGCCAACAGCTAAATTCACAACCGTTTCAAGCGGGTTCTCATTGCTGGACGACTGCTTTTTAACCTTTGGTTCCGGAACGTTGGTTTTCCCATCCGGAAAGGTAATCAGATGGACTTGGGGCTGATTGATACCTAGATATTGCAGATCTACAATCTTTTTTAGACCCGAGAAGAGCTTTAATCGGATTTCCAGCAAAGCGACGCGGGCCAGCGGATCGACGTTCCTCGGCTCGGTTCCATGCAAAACGAAGTTGCGAATGCGTACAGTGAGGTGTGTCCAATCAAATTGGAAAGCTCCTAATTCGGCCACCCCACCCGTAGACTCTTCCGTGACAGCAATGATCTTCTCGCGAACGTAGTTCGAAAACCAAGCGCTTTGCAGAACCAGTATCACCGCAACCACCAGCACAACAACCAAAGCGGCTAGAGAGCCTGCAACGGTTAGTAAAATTCTGTTTCGCTTGCTCATTGGAGGTTTTCCTCAAAAAACACAATCTTCTTACTCTTGCGCTGCTCATCCAACCAGGCAAAAAATTGTTCGTTTACCTTTTCCCCGGCCAGCACATCCCGAATTTGATCCCGGAAATTATCCAGGGAAGTTTTGCCGGAATTAGCGTAAAGCAAGGCAGCCCGGTGCTCGCGGTAGTATTTCCCAATCTCTTCGTCGGTCACCAGAACAGCAGGTTTAAAGCGCTGATCGATAAAACGCAGTACAGTCAGTTGCCAACGAAATTCAAAACGCAAATCGGGTTCAACCAAACTATAGCGGTGAATCGCATTTTGCCAAGCAGTAGCGTTTTTATACCGGTCCTGACTCAGTTTGGCTAGTTGCTGGTCGGCTTCTGCCCAGGTAGCTTGAGGATAATCACCTAATTGGATTTCGCGGCGAATAAATGCTTGGTCGATCAAACGCTGGCTGGCCTCACGGCGTTCTTTACTGCCCAAATTTAACGGCTGACCATTTAAAAGTTCAGTCACGCGAATATTACGGTCGATGTCGCTGTCCTTGATAATGGCATTGTCAACACGTACAGCGATGCGGTCAATAATTACGGCACAAACCAGGCTGGTAAAGACCAGCCCGGTCCTGAGCAGACGCCAAGGCATCAGAAAGCCTGCCCAATAGAGAAGAAGAATTGAACATGGCCTAAACGTTGAGGACTTGGATTACAGGATGGGTATGCCGGATTGCCAATCTGATCCGGTTTGCAGGCAATCAAATCCTGGATGTTTTCGTTTTGGCTGAATCCGATGTACCGGGGCGGATTAGGAGTGTAAGCTATATCCACGCGAATCGGACCGAGAGGTGTTTTATAGCGAATACCAAAACCGGCAGCTTGCACTGCATAGTTGAAATCGTAGTTGATCCCGTATTGATTGTTCTGGGGAAAGCTATTTTGGCGGTAAGCCAGAGAGATGTTCCCAAAATTGCTATAAATGTTGCCCATGTCATGGAAGAAAACGCCAGTGACATTCGGCCAAAGCAGTGGGAATCGCAACTCAACGTTATTAAAGAAAAGACCGTTACCGCCAATTGGAAAGCCGGTCGGGGGCGACGTGGCTTCGCCGGGCGTCTGGTTTACCGTTCCGATATCACGCGGACCGGCCTGATTATCGCCGAACCCGCGCATAGAAACGCTGCCGCCGCCAAAGAAACGCTCAGGCAACGGGATGGCTTGATATGAACTCAGCCCGGCGCTTGTGTTGAACGGAATAATTCCCCCCACTTGCGTTTGACGCGCCAGAACGAGGTTGCGCCCGATGGGCGTGTACGTCGCATTACGCGCAAGCACACGATAAAAGTTGCGTTGTGAGCCGAAGAAGTTTCCCGCTACACCGGCATCGATCGTGTTCCAAAATCCGTGGTGCGCATCAGCCGGATTATCACGGTGATCCTGGATATAGCTCAACGAAAATATACCAATGCGAACAGGTTGCAGCAAAGTAGGAATGAGAAGAGCGGGTATATTAATGCTGCCGGTACTGACACGTCGGTAGGCAAACCGTGCTAGCAAAGTAGAGGCACGATTGAAACGCTGAGAGGTTTGTACGGAAACTTCCGCCCGGCGTGACGAAAAGGTCTGCACATCCTGCGTGGTGTTGTAGAGCACGGTAAAGGTAGCAGTTCGGTTGTATGACCCGAGGAAACGCGGAACGATGTAACTCAACGATTCCCGCTGCTCTAAAGTGGAGTATCGAACTTGCAAAGCCAGGGTTTGGCCACGCCCTAAAAAGTTCTGCCGGTTTACCTCGAAAACAGCAATCGGCGAGACACCTTTAGCACCACCGGAATTACTCAAGTTAGTAGTGGTCCCGCCGAACTGGCCGACAAACAAGCCAAAGCCAACATTGAAAGAGTAGCGGGCTGCTTCGTCAAAATCGTAGAGGACATCTTTATATCGCGTAGTTCCGTCTGCGTCTTGCACGGCTGCGTTCACACTGGCAAACATGCCTAGATCGCTCAATCGGCGGGAAGTCTCATTGATTTTGACAGTCGATAACGGCTCGCCTTCTTTGAAGTTGATTCTGCTCTGAACCAGCGAGGGACGTGTCCGGTATAGACCTGAAAGAATGACCTTACGAACAAACTGCTGTGGACCTTCCCTGATCTGGTAAGTAAGAGCCACAGTATTGTTGTCTGCATCCGGCTCGGCGGTATAGCGAAATCCGGCAGAGGGGAAACCGTGAGTAAAGTAATATTCGCTGATCCGGTTGCGGTCAGAGGCGATGTTGATCTCGGTGTAAGGCTGGCCCTCGGCAGAAGCTAGAAGGCCTTTGATGGGTGTGAGATCAAGACGAGTTGCACCCTCAATTTGCAGCTTCGAAACGAGCCACTGTTTGCCCGGCGTGATTACAAATCGCACCGAAAGATCATTTTCCTTGCCCTTGTAGTTGGTCTGGACCGTGGAAACCACTTTGGCATCCCGGAATCCGTTTGCCCGGTACAGATCAGCTATCGCTTCCTCATCCCGTTTGCGGAAATCTTCGCTGTAGCGCCCATACCGGTTCACAAAGGTATTGGTATGTAGAAACATCCGCTCCTGAAGCGTGGGGGTAAGAAAATAATCATTGCCAACAATGTCGATGTTGACCAGTCGGCGGCGCGGCCCCGTAGCAATGTAATAGTTAATGGTTTGCTGATCCTTTTGTGGGAGTTCTTCGTGAAATGTCACGTCCACGTCCGGATAACCTTTTGATTGAAAGTAATCATGCAAATTGCGTGCACCTTCCGTCAGAAGATCTTTATCAACGGTATTTTCCTGATAGACCGGGATATACGCTCGAAGTTTACTTTTCGAGACCTTTGCTTCCACCGCTTTGATAGTAATTTTAGGGCCGGCGTTGATGTCGAGCATCGGCTTAGCGCGGTTTGTATCCGGATCGTAGTCCAGGGATTTCAGGTCAATGGAGGCAGTCAATCGGTTTGCTTTGGCATAACGGTTTTGAATGCCGTCCGTTCCTTTGTCGGTGAGCGATTGCGTTACCTGACGCCAGCGATGAATCAAAGGAAAACGCCAGCCAGTAGCGCGAACGATTGTTTTATCTGAGAGCTTGGTATCTCCTGTAATAACGGGAGTTTCGTATCTGGCCCGTTTTCCCGCGTTTACCAGAAAGCGAATAGTCATCTGGTAAGTGGCAGGATCTTCGATCGTCGTGGCATCTACTGTGGCGTTATAGAGACCATTGCGCCGCAGTTCCTGCAAGATTGCCTGTTTGGCATTCGCCAGGGCTTCTTCGTCGTAGGGAGTGCCCAAATTCAATTGCGAATTGTCAATGATAACGGCTCGATTGGGAGGCGGATTGATATCGCCCTGTGCGTCTACGTGCCCAATGAAGCGCCGGGGCTTTGTCAGAAATCGAATCGTCACGCCGCCGCTACTCGGCTCAGCATCCACTTTGAGATCATCGTATAAACCAGTCGAAAATAAACGGTCGAGCGTGGCAGCTACCTGGCGCTCGTCAAGTGGTTCTCCCACTTGCACCAGTTGCATACGAGCCAAATCCTGCGAAGAGATGGGCTGAGCAGCCGGTTCATACTGAATGGCCGTCACAATCTTTTTCGTTAGATCTTGTGCTTGTGCTCCAAAACTGAGTAAAAAGCAGATCCATGCTCCCGAGAGCATCCCCCTACGCGACAAAACCTTTGTCATTACAACCGGTTTATCGCTCCTAAATAGTTTTTTTGCAAAGTGAACCTCCAAGACCGTACCTTACAGAGATTTACGCCGCCACGGTTCAGTACGTTTCTTCCGTTCTTAGTGTCTCAGGTAGCGCCATATTGGGTCTATAAAAGAAGATAGATGCTATGACACGAACCGACATCGTGCAACTGTTAAAATCAACAGCAGATTGCTGGAGCGCAAACAATGCCCCTCGTCTTGGGGCTTCTTTGGCGTATTATACGCTGCTTTCCATAGCCCCTTTGGCCATCCTGGTTGTTATCATTTGCGGTTTGATCATCCATCAAGCAGAACCAAAGATTCTGGATCAGGTACGTATGGTTGCGGGTACGAACGCCGAGCAAACGGTACATGCGTTGATTCAGAATGCCAATCGTCCCAAAAGTGGTCTGTTTCCCAGCGTAGTGGCCTTCGTTACTTTGTTGATGGGCGCATCCGGGGTATTTACAGAACTCCGAGACTCCCTGAATACCATCTGGAGCGCCCCCAAGCAGCGCAACGCTACTTGGTCGTCTCTCGTTTGGCAGCGAGTCGTTTCGGTTGGAATGGTGCTCGCCTTAGGCTTTCTGCTGTTGGTGTCCCTAATTCTTAGCACAGCTATCGGGGTTGTTGAGAATTTTTTCAACGGACGGCTTCCCGTTCATTTTGCCTTAGTAGGGGAAATCGCCAATTTTTTGGTGCCACTAGTCGTGACAACGGTGTTGTTTACCCTAATTTTCAAGTTTGTTCCTGATGTACCGATTGACTGGCGTGAGGTGACCATCGGCGCAGCGGTAACGGCAGTTTTGTTCAGCATTGGTAAAGGCCTTCTATCGCTGTATCTAACAACGGTCGGAGTTAGTTCCGCATTTGGAGCTGCGGGGTCGCTGGTCGCTTTCGTAGTTTGGGTGTACTATTCTGCACAGATATTCTTCTTTGGTGCTATTTTCACGAAAGTATACGCTGATAAGTATTGCCCCACAACCATTCGGCGCAATCGGGAAGCACTTAAAAAGGAAGGTCAGCCGGAACTTACCATCCGGCGTCAAAGTGCCTGATCGGCCTAGGGGAGCTTCGAACTGGTTTTAGTGCTTAAACAATAGGCAGTCGCCCAGGGCGTCTCAACTTACGGTAGAATAGTAATTCCCTCCCCTTTTTTCCCATGATTTCAGTTAGCAATGTCAGCATGCGCTATGGCGGCAAGATTCTATTTGAGGACGTAACAACCGCCTTTTTGCCCGCTCGACGGTACGGCTTGACGGGGCCGAACGGCGCGGGTAAGTCCACCTTCATGAAGCTGTTGTCGGGCGAGTTAGAACCGCAGAAGGGCTCGGTCGTGCGCCCGCGAAAGCTTGGTGTTCTACGGCAGGATCAGTTTGCCTTTGACGAATTCCGGGTTGTGGACACGGTCATTATGGGCAATATGCCGCTCTGGAGAGCCTTGGAAGAGCGGGAAGTCCTCTACGCTAAAGCCGATCTGACGGATGAAGATGGTATGCGCTTGGGTGAACTCGAAGGGATTGTTGCCGAAGAAGACGGGTACTCCGCCGAGAGTGATGCGGCGGTGTTGTTGGACGGCTTAGACATTCCAGAACCGCTACATAATCGCAAGATGGGTGAGTTGCAGGGTGGTCAAAAGGTGCGTGTGCTGTTAGCGCAGGCTCTGTTTGGGCATCCGGAAGCGTTGCTCTTAGACGAGCCGACGAACTACCTTGATCTTGAATCGATCCATTGGTTGCAAAACTTTTTAGTGCATTTCGATGGATCGCTGATTGTTATCTCGCACGACCGCCACTTTTTAAACAGCGTTTGTACCCACACTGCCGATATCGATTATCAGACCATCATTGCTTATCCAGGTGGCTACGATGACATGGTCATGCAGAAGACCCAGGTTAGGTCGCGCATTGAATCAGAAAACGCGCAACGCGAGAAAAAGATTGCGCAATTGAATGAATTCATTGCCCGGTTCTCGGCCGGTACCCGTGCTAGCCAGGTGACATCGCGTAAACGAGAAGTGGAACGTCTACAAACGACAGAACTGGCACGTTCCAACATCCAGCGTCCGTTTATCCGGTTCGACATGAAGCGTCCCTCCGGGCGTCACGCGTTGGAGTTCAAGGGAGTTGCCAAAGGCTATGATAGCCAGGAAGTAATTAATGGCTTCTCAGGAGCCGTTCAGCGCGGTGAAAAGATTGCGTTGATGGGGCGCAACGGAACGGGCAAAACCACTTTATTGAAGGCTCTGTTGGGGAACGGCCCGGGTGTGGACGACAAGGATGTCGGCCTCGACTCAGGAGTTGTGAACTGGGGACACGAAGCACAAATTGGCTACTTCGCCCAGGATCACCGTGAAACAATCCGCAACGGTACCACAGTATCGGAGTGGTTGCACAACTGGGACCCGCAAGCTTCCAAAGAAGAAATTCATGGTTTGCTCGGTCAGATGCTTTTCCGAGGTGAAGAAGGCAGCAAACCGACGGATGCACTATCCGGTGGTGAAGCAGCGCGGCTAATTTTCTGCAAGCTGATGCTGCAAAGACCGAACGTGCTGGTGTTTGACGAACCGACAAACCACTTGGATCTCGAATCGATTAACGCCCTCAACTTGGCCTTGCAGAAATTTGAAGGTACCGTTCTACTGGTAACGCATGACGAGGATTTGGTTGATGAAGTTGCCACACGCATTTGGCATTTCGATCATGGCCAGATTGAAGATTTCGCTGGGCCATACGCAGAATATACAGCGGCAGCCGTTGCTCGTTAACTTCTACCAGCTAAGATAGTTTTCATTTTTGCACGAGTCCGTCCCAAGTTCGGACACTAGGGCCAAAGCAGCTGCTTATTTCCTTTCATTTACAGGAGTTTCATGCGGCCATAAGCATGCAATGACAGTGATTGATGGAATTTTTGTTGCTTGATCTGAAGTTTGTACTCCGTAGTTTATGGAGAAGTCCTCTATTTAGTACAGTCGCCGTCTTATCACTTGCTTTGGGCATTGGAGCAAATTCCGCTATCTTTTCTTTACTGGATCAAGTGCTCTTGCGTAGTTTGCCAGTAAAAGATCCGCAGCAACTGGTGTCGTTGAGTTGGGATGGAACATTTTCTGGCTACCTGTATGGCAGGCATGTCTTCTCGTACCCCATGTATCTTGGCCTCCGTGATGGAACGTCACAGGTTTTCAGCGGCGTCGTAGCGCGTTATACCAGCCCGGTGGATGTGAGCTGGAAAGGTACAGCGGAACGCACCGATGCAGAGTTAGTATCAGGCAATTATTTCGAGATACTGGGTGTCCGCAGTGCTATCGGCAGGACGCTTACTCCGCAGGATGATCAGTTGCGTGGCGCTTCGCCTTATGTGGCCTTGAGTTATGGCTACTGGCAAAAGCGATTCGGCGGAAACTCCGGGATCCTGAACACAACAATCGACATCAACAATCATCCTATGACGGTGATTGGCGTGCTGCCGCCACGGTTTCGGGGCACGGATGTAGGGCGACCAGCGGATGTCTTCATTCCTTTGGCAATGAAGACAGTTGTGACGCCTACTTGGGACTTCATGGATCACCGCGAAGCGGCTTGGCTGAACATCATAGCGCGATGCAAACCCGGTATTTCTCTTCAAAAAGCACAAGCGGCAGCGGACGTTGTTTACCGTCACGAACAGCAAATCGATATTAAGCTGAATCCTATGATGCGCCCACAAGATGCGAAAGATTACGTCAAAAACAAATTCACGCTGATTGATGCCGCTAAAGGCTTTTCAAAAATTCGCGAAAGCTTTTCAACACCTCTCGTCGTGCTGATGGGCATGGTCAGTACACTCTTGCTGATTGCTTGTGGAAACGTGGCCAACTTATTGATTGCTCGCGCCACGGCACGTCAACGGGAAATGGCTGTGAGGCTTTCGGTGGGTGCCAGCGCCACAGCCATCCTGCGCATGATGGTGGTCGAAAGTCTGGTGCTGTCCACCGCAGGCGGGGCGCTCGCCCTGCTTGTTGCCTCCTGGAGCAGTTCGATTTTATTGAAAGTGCTGCCGTTTGAGACTTTTGCCAACGTAATCTCGACCCGAACCGATACGCGCATTCTGTTGTTTACTCTGGCCCTCAGTGTGGTCACAGCCCTGGTGTTTGGTCTCCTTCCGGCCTTACGAGCAACGAAGCCGGATTTGGCGGCAACACTCAAGAGCGAAGCTAAGTCCGTTGTGGGTGGACAACTGGGATTCCGAAAAGTCATGGTTGCTGCCCAGATCGCTTTATCGCTGTTACTGCTGATCGGTGCGGGCCTGTTTACGCGCAGTCTCCGCAACTTGATGCATACCGAGACAGGCATGCGAACGGACCACCTTCTCAGTTTTTCCCTGAATCCGTCTCTATCCAGTTACTCCGGCCCTAGATCGCGTCAACTGCTTCAAACAATACAAGCCAAATTAGCTGCTATACCGGGTATACAAGCGGTCTCGGCTGCCGAGATAGGGATCTTAACAGACAACAATATGAGTTCTACAACTCGCGTGGAAGGTCATATCGCACAGGAACACGAAGATCTTAATCCAGCGTTGAATCACATCCTGCCGGGATTCTTCTCCACGCTGGGAATTCCTTTACTCAATGGACGGGAATTTACGGATCGTGATGTTCTCAATGCGCCGAAGGTAGCCATTGTCAATGAAAAGTTTGTAAAGCGGTTCTTCGGCGGTCGCAATCCGCTAGGGCATCATCTGGGATTTGGAGATCCTGATACAGCCAAGCTGGATGTCGAGATTGTAGGCGTCATTAAAGACACAAAAACACATGATCTTAAATCGAAAGTTGATTGGCAGGTCTGGACACCTGTTCTTCAAGAAGAAACTCCGTCCTCTATTACTTTCTACACACGCACAATGAACGATCCGAAAGCAATGGCCGCCACGATACGTCAGGCAGTCCAGCAGTTAGATGCCAGACTGCCGCTCTATGCCATGAAAACAGTCGATATGCAGATCAACGAGACGCATTATGTGGACCGGCTGCTGAGCATGCTATCTGCTGCTTTTGGAGCATTGGCTACAGTCTTGGCCGCTATAGGGCTTTATGGAGTCATGGCTTATACCGTGGCACGTCGCACGCCTGAACTCGGTATCCGTATGGCGCTTGGTGCACCGCGCTCGAATGTGTTGCGGCTCGTAATGGCAGAAGTGGTCGTGCTGATTGCCACAGGAATTGGGGTTGCCTTACCGATCGCCTTGACATTAGGGCACTATCTTGAGAAACAGCTTTTTGAGATCAGACCGAATGATCCGCTCACCCTACTGTCAGCTATTGGCTTATTAACGCTGGTTGCATTAACCGCTGGCTACGTACCAGCACTTCGTGCTACCCGCATCGATCCGGTCACGGCACTTCGTTGGGAGTGAAAAATTTAGGCGGTTACCTAATGAGGAAAAACATCTGCTACTCGGAATGTTTTGTCAGGTGCGCCTAGCGGAGAGACGGATTTCGCTTCGCTGTATATAACAATCGAAGTGTAACTTCCAGCCTGCGGCTCGCGATGCACCAGCAGCCGTCTTCCAGGCACATCCAAAACCCAACACTCC
>JBCJKO011188010.1:0-15495 GCA_039877535.1 Touit batavicus
AAACAAGGGAGATGGAGAACGGCAGGGTAATGAACAATTAGAATTGGGCATGAGATTCAGCTAAGCGACTTATTTTTTAGCGAAAATGACCCAAATAATAGAACCCAAAAAAAAAAAAAAAAAAAAAAAAAAAAAAAAAAAATGGAAGCTGGTTTCTGGGCGCAGTGCCGGTCGTTTGAGCTCCCAGATTCACGTCCAGCAAAGCCCTGGTGTAACTAACCCAACAGCATTAAACGGGTGCGATTCACCATGGAAATCCATGTTCAGACCAAGTGGCCCATTTGCACGACCTGCTGTACCGGCGTACAGCATAGTATCTCCCACGTACGAGTGCGAGGATGCGGGTGTGCTTGGAAAGGCACCGGGTTGACTGAACCCTATCAGCCCAGCTTGCCCTTCCCTCACACCGGAACGTGTCTGGGACGAACGCGGGTAATAAGCATGCGATGCTGCCAGCCCGGTTGCGTAGCTTCCGGCGGTAGAGTCCCTGAATGGGGATGTTGTCGTGGACACGGTCGGTGAAGACTGAACCGGAGAAGCGTAAGCGGCGCGTGGGGCCGAAGCGGATGGTGGGGATGGAGAAGCGAGAGAGGAATCCTGAATACTGCAGTACGGACTGGACGAAGACGAAAGATCAATCGACGGCCGCGGAGACCTATGGAGACGACATTTGTATTGGGCAACGATCTGTCGGGGCAAGTCCAGAAGATCCATGGCAAATCTGAATTCTGCGTTGTAGGGATCTGCGGCATTTCTAACCATAATTATTTTGAAGATTTCCTCGACCGGACCGACGGACAGGGCTCCAAGATATGTTCCTCCCATGTCGCGGATCAAAGGATCCAAGGCTATCCCGACACCAAAAAACTGGGCGACAATCGCAAGCTCGCTGACATCTGTACTCCCACCTCGGAGGACGGCGGGTAATAACCAGAACAGCCACCAAATCAGCGGCTGTACTCGCTCAAAGCATTGCTCGGGTGACTGCATCGGAAGATCTTTGCGGAAGTGTTGCAAGAATTCCAGTAATTCACCGAGTCGGTTAAAGTGTTCTTGATTAGTATGCATTACGCGATTCTGCGCATCCTCTAGAAATGTAATCGTCTGGTCGAGGGGAATGAGATCCTCCTTCCGAGGATGGTGGTATCCCATGGAGCTAGGCGAATTTATACTTTGCAATATCTGTTGGCTTTCGAGGAACCTTGCGAGTTCCGAGTGTTTTTTCCAGACCGGGTGCATCATATTCAGAATCTAACCTGTTCAGCCCTAACAATCTCTTTTTTGAATAAGAAGACACTCAGGGGGTATGATGCTCACCGTGGAGAGTCCCTGCTGCAAAGATGCCCAAAGTCGCCTAGACAAGGCATTATTAGCGTGGTTGGAAAATAAGAGGTAGCAAAAAAGCGACACTTACCACTCTGTGGCAGCCCACGATAACAAAATAGAAGCAGCGAGTATAGCCTCGCAATTCTCACCCGAGAACGAGCAGATTGCCTCTTGTAAGCCTTTGATCGCAGCTCCACGATGATGACAAGCCAGGTTCTTGATTTCTTGATCACTAGTGATCCAGGATAAACGCGACGCGGAAAAGGCCAGAATGGAACTCATCACAAAGTCATACGAGAAAGCGATTGCGAGTAAGCTATCAATGCGCGGTGAGCAGGAAAGTCAGTCTTAACCACTCCTATCCATTGGACTGAGAAACTTACTTGGGCAGCTTCTGTGTCCACGGAGTACACTTGCTTAAACCACGACGATGAATATCAAGGGACAACCCGATGATATGATGAACTAGCCGGAGTTCTGTCTCAGAGAGTCCATACCAACCACTTCGCGGACAGTGCAGGAGCTCGGGAAACGGTGGCACACCGATGGTATGCCAATTGTCGATCTCCATTTTAGCCTCTGGAGATATGAAAAGGTCAGGGAGTCTCTGTGTACCCAACGACTCATCATGAGAGACGGCAAGATCCATATAGTCACAGCGGCAGTTGTGCTTTGTACAGTTCCGACTAGATTCTCTTTTTGCATCAGCCAGCCTGTTATACAGCCAAAGATATCTTGTCGATTTTTTTTCCATTCAAACTGAAAAAGGTTGGACATACCATTGGGGAAATTTTTCGTCACATCGAATGTGCCGCTTCTTGCATGTTTTGCAGCCATTTCTGGACTTGGTATGGCTCTTGCGAGGAGGGCCTTTACCTGGACCGGCCATTCTACAGACTCGAAGACAGAATAAACAAAAGGCTCGGATAGTACCACACAGGTGAGGGGGGAGGGGGGAGGAGAGGTAGACGACAGCCCGGAGGAGATAAGAGGAAGAGCAGGAATATCAATCACCGTATGCGGCCGCAAGGGACTGCAACAAGGAGCCTGGCGACTGAAGAACCCCAATCTTGCGGGATATCAATAGACTGTTTCTTTCTTTTCCTTATTCTTTTTGCTTGTTCTCTTCCTTGTTCTCTTCCACGCGTAGAAGATGCGAGCTCTTCAGGAGTTCGTTCACAGAGATGTGTGACCGAGTAAGCAGTAAAAGAGAGAATCTCTCTTTACTACCAGCAATATAACAGCTTCCAGAATAGTAACAATACCAAGAAATCAGCTTTTAATCGGGATGCTTACGTGAGGTTGAAGCAACGAGAGTACGTGAGATAAGGGCAGCAGACTGCATTGCCTTAGGCCAAGCAAAAAAAAAAAAAAAAAAAAAAAAAAAAAAAAAAAAAAATCGAGGCCCTAGGTAGAAACTTACGGTGGTGGACTGACAGCGCACAAGGACTTTCAACAAGGAAAGACTAGAAAACCGTTGCGGCAGGCTTTTTATAAAGGAATCTCATCCCCCTCCCTCCTGCCCCGAGAGATCTTAGAGCCTTATTACTCTTGGAAAAAGCGCAAAAATAATAATCAGCGGCGAGAAGTATAGGGAGACAAGGCCAGTCGGATGCTGAGCCTCAGAAAGTGCAATAAGACGAAATGAAAGAGGGGAAGGGAGTGAGGAGGTGGTCCAGATTCAGAATCGATCATCTTGGCTTTTTTGTTGATAATACAGTAAGATTATTACACAGATAACACCTTAATTGCGTTTTGCCGGCGAAGAAAAAAAAAAAAAAAAAAAAAAAAAGGCCACCGTGAGCCCGGTTCAAGATTGAGTCTCTGAAAGGAGGCCCTGCAACGGGCTTGGAATGTAGCCTATCGCTTTCAGGATGATTTTCCTCCCTGAACCACATGGTTGGGAAGTCGTTGCGACGGTCGTAAATGCTCGGACCACACAGCGGACATGCCAAGTTGGGTTGAACGAGTAAAGCAAGAGACTGTCCAGCTGGCCGGGATGGACGATATCATAGGAGAATCCCGTCATTTTCGTGACGAGCAAGCGGGCATTGGATCAATAAAGGTTCATGTATATGCATGCCAGGGTCAGAACGCACGTGTCTTCAGATACCTGGGCACGAAGTGATACGGGAGTACTCCGTACTGGGTAAAATAAACGCAAAAGTTGACTTTGATAATAATATTATCAGTGCTTTGTTTTCGTGGAGATTGCACTCCGTATGCGACCCAGATATCGCTCCCTCGCGGGCTGCTCAGAGTGAGCATTCAAGAAAAAAAAAAAAAAAAAAAAAAAAAAAAAAAACCAACAGAGTAGTGGAGTAGAATGACAGCTTCTTCCCCGGAACCAGATACTAGTTGGAGAACCAAGATAAAACAGAGTGTGCACTGCTTACTCCGTGCTTCCGCTTGGTTCTAGATGGGGTTCCGGATGACCTTTCCGATGACTCAAAGGCCGTGTGCATGCTGCGAAACCTTAGAGAAAACCAAGATACCAGGAAAACCAACAAATGGAATAATAATAATTGGTAATGATAACCCGAGTCTTTCTTTCGTTGGCTGTAGTTCTCGTGGCGGGCTGAAGAGACGTTTCTCCCTACATTGTAGAGATATTTTCTCCCGTCAGTTGCCTTTTGCTTTGGTACTTTGCTGAGTTTGTACGGCACGTACTCAGTGTAACCGGCGAAACGTAAGCTTCCAACGCAATAACGCAGGGCCGCAGGCGAAAAGCAAGACCGGCAAAAGAGCCGACTATCATTGGATGGATTGCAACCAACGCCACTAACTGACTTTATTAAAAAAAGGCTTTAATAATCGTAAAAATCCCAGATTCTCCACAAAAGCAAGTCGTGATTTCAGTAAGGATTACCGGATTACTGTGAAAAGCCCAGTGCATCTGTATCTGTAACCTTTCGAAAACCTGTCAGCAGTATTCAATTCATAACCGGGCAATCGTACTTGGCCAATCATTATTACTTGTCAGTCAGAATGAAAAGGAGAGCGTTTCCGTCATTATCTGATAATACACCATGACAGCCGTAAGACCTCTGGAGGACGAACTCGAACATCGTCATTTTACGAAAGTGCTGTCTCGATTTTGGTTTCATTCAATGTCCAATTTGTCCATCCGGTAGCACCAATCAATTGGGGTGTACGGAGTAACAACTTTCATGATGCCGACGCCTGCTCTAGACAATTATTGCCTAGATTACAATGCGGGGAAAATATAGGACGGTCTGGTCGATCGATCTTTTTCAGTGTGCGGAGTACGGACGCCAAAACTGAGAGTACCGACCGAAATGGTGCAGATCAGTAGTAGTACATGTAGACAAATCATGCCAGACAACAGGCCTGTCGGTTTAAAACAATAGCATGATTCTGACTTTCTGGCCTAGACACGGTGACCAAAAATGTAGATGCTAGATAGTCTCTCCCATATCCGTGGAGGCATATATCATTTGAACTACGGAGTACTCCGTAATAACGATAATGGCATTTAATGGTCGGTTAGAGTACACCGGCGTCCGTACTCTATAGATAGACGCCCAGGTACTCCGTAGTTGTCTGCCAGTGAGTACTAAGCAGTAGATGCTTCGTACTTCCGGAGCAACTGCTTCAGTGCTCCAAACGTTTATAACTGGAATACTAACCGAAAATTAACAGATAATCATAAACAGTCTCTGTAAAGAGGGAAAAGTGGCAATCACAGATAAACCTAATATATCTGGATGGGTAGAACTCACTTCCCACCGTCAGTCAAATGTGCCTTGCTGATAACTCCTTAATATCCAAGGTTTTCAGAAGGTTTACTATAGAACGAAGCAAGGTAGATACAGCTGCAGCTTGCAACAGTTTCTGGTACGGAATCCCATTACCCTGGAGATACTCCGTAGTCTTTTTGATTTTGAACAGTTTAAACATGGTGTGTCTGACTATCTGTTGCCCAAGAACAACGACAGCAATAAGCTGGCATAAGCTGACAGTTAACCGTTTACCGCATGGCTTGAACCATTCAACAAGGATCTGTTGTAGGATCATTACTGTTAGCAGCAAAACCAGGTAAACCATCCACACACAGAACATACCAGGTACCAGACGGATATCACACCCTAATCGAGTTATTAGACCACCAATGCTAGATACCATTCTTTATCCTTGTATCTACCAAATAACTGGTAGATACTCCATAACCCATGCTGCATAACTAAAGCCTAAGCATAACGCAAAATATGCAGCAAGTGCTGAGGCGAAGTCTGCTGGCGGCTGGTCATTGGTGATTTGCAACAGGTAGATCGCTCAACGACAAGGTCACGCCGCGTAATCTCGTTGGGGTTGGAGTAATGAAGAGTCTCACAGGTAGATACGGTAGCTAACCTTTAGCTAATAATTGTTATTGGGTAATCGTATTAATAGTTCGATGTAAAAAACGCGTGGATGACGAGGATGGATAAACGAGGATTGGGATGCTCGCTCGTTGGGGACTCGAAGGAAAAAAATAGCATGTCACCTGACTTCAAGTGCCCCAAAGTTATCTACTCCGTACTCGGTAGTAGCTAGCAAAGCACTCTTACTACTCGGTCCATGAGTTCTAATATCATTCCGTCAAGCTTGAAAAAAAAATGTTCAAAGACTTCCTCTACCAATGCTAGTATCATCAGCTGGATTTGAATTTTCATGGTGTCACCAAACTCGACGTGCATAACCCTAACCAGGATTCCTGCCACCTCCCGAAAGGATTTGAAAAGATAGATTCCTTGGATTTTCTGCATTGGTACTCAGTACTAATATCATATTCATGCTCAACGGCTCAGTACTTTGGAAACAATACAGAAAAAAGTACTAAGTACGGTATGGAATTGTTCCTATTCATCAAATTTTTCAAGTATTTCTAACCCCTACAATCGACCGTCATGTATTCTGAATAACTAGGAGACAGCCATTGTTTGGCTCTCTCCCGTAGACCGGTATAAGTAGACAAATAGATAATTAGGTACATGAATCATGTCTGTCGTGTCAGTTGCATAAGTCATCGACATGATATAAAACCACTCCTCCATATAGCATCCCTTACTCCGCCGTCTACCCGTAATTCACTTTTTTTTGAAATGCGCGGTATTCCAGTCATAGAGAAAAATAGACACTCACTTTAAGTCTTTGGCGTATTCCTCTTTTCCTTCTACCGGCTGATCCCACGTAGTTGGCACTTCTTCCGAGTCTTCTTTGTGCAGCTTTGCACACGAAAAGGGAGGCTCAACTTCGCGAGAGACAGTATTGTCCATCTCTCGTTTGACATCAGGAGCAAATAGGAATGCAGCTATAAGTGCAAGGCACCCCGCGGCGAGAAGCGGATAGTATGAGGTCCTGAGCATTGAAAGAGTCAGTGAACCAAAAAAAAAAAAAAAAAAAAAAAAAAGCACATAGCTTTCAAACGCTAACTTACCGTATATAGCTCGCAACAAGAATCCTGAGATTTGTTATTACCGGATGGGCAATAGGTTTGATCAAATCGGTAAGCTCTGACGGAAACGACGTATTTATCAGCGTTACCGCCAAGCTACCGACATGTTTCGGTATCAACATTGTAATGGAAGTAATTGATGCTGGATCAATGAGACTTCTGACAGTACTGTCAATGAAATGCCTGAGTGGGGGCGAAGCATCTGGGACGACGGCATTGATTATGCCAGGAATGAGACCATAGCCCATCTTTGACTGCAAAATTGCCAAGCATATCACGACTGCCAAAAAAAAAAAAAAAAAAAAAAAAAAAATAGAGATAATCAGTAACGTTACAGTTGTCGAAATCGAATGATAGGACATTTGGAGAGCTCACGGGATATGGCGCCTCCCACATAGCGAGCGAGAAGCAGAAGACCACTAGAGTGCCCGATAACGGAATCTGGGCCAGCCAGTAAAATCGTGGTCGGCAAGAGCACTTGCGCATATCCATTGGCAAGTCCCAAAATGGTTAAGTAGCCCATCGCTGGTCGAACGCTTCCAGGTGTGACGGTTGCCATCAAACCAATACAAAGCGACAAAAAGAACACGGTAGCACATATCTGAAGCCTATGATGTCCATAATACATTGACCATGCCGAAGCGACCGCACCCACTTGCATGCCAAAGCCGACGGGGAAACTGTAAATGCCAGATTTGACAAAATCCAATTCGTAGAGCAACATAGCTTCAAGCGGCCAGACAAAAAGTACCGCATACGATGGGAATGTTGCCAATACAACGATCCCTTGAAGGACAATGTATCTAAAATCCGCACAAAAAGATGTCAGATTCGATTGTCTTTCGGCATGTTGACAAGGAGGACTGACCCAAAAGTACGCAGAGAGTAAGGAAACAACGCATTCGAGCCGGCAAAGAAGACTTCTGTACATCAAACAGTCAGTGACCATCATTTCCCACCCTGGCAGATCATGAATGCTTACCCCAAGCAATATGTCCAAGGACAATTACTACGCCAATTATAAGGCACGTTAAGTTGGCGGCGCTGTCCCACCTATAGGCGACAAAGGAAATCCAGCCAACGGCCAACCCTAACGAGCACAGTCCAAGCTAGTGTAACTTAGCAAAAGATATCCATCGAATCGTATGAAGTCAATGCATACAAGCAAAGATACATGACCAATCCAGTCACAAGATTTGAGATAATCCGCGGTCGAAATAGTTTTGGGCGGGAGCCGCTATAGGAGCATATCATCGAAGGTTAGGAATCCAATAGTTCGTAGTATCCTGTGATGTGACTTACCACATTGTAGAAAAAGAGAGTAAATAAAAAAGCGAGCCCGGCAACTAGAATTTGAAGATAAAAAATCCATCTCCAAGTCGCGTACTTGATCATTGCGCCGGCGATTGTAATGCCACAGGCGCGAAAAGGAAAGGCAGAAACCTCGAGAGCACCTATACAATTCACGGTTAAAAGCTCCTGATGCGTTTTGATGGTTATTTTACCGGAAAGGTAAGACATGCTTACCGATTGTATACCCTCTCCATTTGCGCGGGAATATTTCAGCTATGGCCGCCTGGGAGACCTGTTGGCCACAGCTGCCAAACCCCATAAATGACGTGCCAATAATCACCACCGGCACTGACTGGGCAGAGCAAGCGACAGCAGCCCCAATAATAACGAAGAGGTTTCCCCCCACGATAAACCATTTCCTTCCAAAGTAATCGGAAAATGATCCTGCAGACAGTAGTGAGCAACAGGAGACGAGGGTGCGAGGATCCTGATCATCGGACGAACTGACCAAGACTGACACAAGGAATTATAGTGGTAATAAGCCATGCCACAAATAAATACGAGAACAGTCTGTCCGGGCCTGCGTAGAGAGAGAGACAGAAAAAAAAAAGTTGTTAGTCGGTATCTGGTTTTGACAACACGGTTGTAGCACACATACCAAGCTCTAAATCGACAACCAGAAGCATCCATAATGCCATGGAGAAAAACTGCAACTGACACATCCAGCTTAGCAAGAGTCCCTAAAAGAAAGAATTTTTTTTTTTTTTTTTTTTTTTTTTTTTTCGAGTTAGACCGGTGCTGGAGAGAGTGTGAGTAGTAGCATCTACAGGGGATTATCGAACCGTTGCTGCCAGGTACGGCCTGAATCCAAGTTTCCTAGGAGACTGGTCGACATCTTCCACGTAGAAAACTCCTGGCAAGGGCTCTTCGGAAGAAGTTTCAGTCTTGGCGCCCAGATATTGAACGTCCTTCTTGGGCTCCAGATTGCTATCGTTCGTCTTGGGACGGATATCGTCGACGCCTAACTCGGGTTCGGCTTTGGCGACATCACGCTTGGAGTCCATATTGCAGGTCCTAAGCTTGGGAATGGAATAGATCGATAAAAAAAAAAAAAGCATTCCCTGGCTTCAAAGTAACCAGTCTGAGAAGGAGGGGGGAGAACAAAAAGGGCAAAAGGTCGTCATATTATAACGAGCACATTTAACATCCTCCGGTAATCTTGCCCTTTAGCATTGTTTAAAGAGCCTTCTTCCCCCTCTCCCATCAATGAATCCTAAGGAGAAATGCGCACTGCTCAGATTTAAACCGAACAGCCAGCCGATCTCCGAGGAAGCGCAGAAACCCCGTTTATTCTGGGGAGGGGGGGGGGAGGGGAATACCATCGTTGTCCAATATCCCAGGAGTATTCTGCACCTCGTATTTCTTTCTGCTTTGAGTAGGATATCACAACGGCAGGCTAATCATGTCCTGTTCTGCCTCTTCCCCGCATATAAGAGCCATCGACGACTACTTAATACGCCAATTCGCGCTGATCGGCTTCTGCACAGACATAATCTTATTACCCCAGATCTGCGTACAGTTCCCACTCGATGGCTTTCAGCCCGCGGGGTAAATATTAGTATTCGGTATGGAGAGTGAGAACCGACGGACCGCGGAGAGATGCAACGAACATGATATTGGAGTAGACGTTTCTGAGTACCCCCTAAGTTTCTATAGGGTATAATTCATGAAAGTGTCCAAGGGATGAGCAAAAAGAGTCGGAAGACGACGCCAAGTGTTCAGACTCCAGGAAAAGCGATGGTGCGCTTGGCGACGTTTAGTGTTAGATATGCGTCGTGAACGCTAACACCAGAATGTTGTACGCTGTATATAAATAGGAATGATAGTAGTATTTTACGCCGGAGCAGGTGCACGTGATCGTGCACCCTCACGCCTCCCGAGGGACGTGCCGACGCTCTAAGGCCGACATGGCTCTCATCAAAAACTAGCCCAAAATTCGCAAGCAGCCTTCAGTTACGTCGTCTATAAATTTAAAGAACGTCTTTAACGTGCTTCTCCCACGCCATCATGGCTGGTAAAAGGACGCACTCCCGCTCCCGCTCCCGCTCCCCTGTCGCGCCCGGACAGGATGCCGCGGCCAAAACACGCTTCCGACGGACACGCGACGAACCTGTCGCAGGCCGCCTCAGGGAAAGGGCCAGACAATCCCCGACACAGCAAGAAAATGCTGCCGGCTCAATGACCGACACTTCGGAGACCCCGAGCCCAGATGAACCAATGGGCACGGGCGTCCCCGACCAAAACACAACGCACGACGCGCGCGACACGCGCGCCGTGCACCCAGAACACGCCGTCCCAAGCGGGGCCCTCCCTCCGCGCAGTTGCAACGGCGGCGGCAGACGAAGCTAGAGTTTTCCATAATGAAATGAGCACTCTAGCTGAAAGAATCGATGGCCTAGTCCATGACTTTGGCCTTCGCAACCCGCGCTTCACTGCGCAGGCCGAAAGCCTAGCAGCCGGTCTCTCCTCTGTCTTCAGAGAGACCCTGCAACCAAAACTGAGGAGCCCACGTGCTTCCCACCCTGCCACCAAATCTTGGTCGGCGGTGGCAGCCTCTCCCGGCACCTCGCCGGTATCCCTGGTTTCCACCAGCTCGCCTAACAAACGCCAGGTCGCGCGGGCCCACCGACCGGCGGCAGAAAAGCTCGATAACCGGATTATGGTTCGGTTGAGCGAACAGAACAAAAACGAGCACCCTTTTTCCATACGCTCGAAAGTCAACGACGCACTCCCAAACGATCTCCGCATCAGGGATGTGCAGCCTACCCCCACGGGTTTTGCGCTGGTCGCCAAGTCAGGCCAACAAGCCGCCCAGGTCCTCCAAGAGAGGACGCGTCTCGAGACCCTCTTCGGCGACGCCGTAGTCGAACAGCAGGAGAAGTGGTCCTCCTTCCTCCTCGCACCGCTACCCAAAAGGGTCTATGACCACCGAGGAGCGATCGACGTCACTCCGGAGATCATCCAGGAGGAGCTGAACCTGGTCGCAGGTATCTCCCCACGCCGGGTTGCCTGGACATGGGCTACCGCGGCGGACACACATGCACCCACGGGAACGACCATTGTCTCCTGCACCGGCCGAAACGCCCGTGCCTTTCCTGGACGCATCCGGATGTTTGGACAGGCTGCTTCCGTCCAACCCCTACGCCAGCGACTTCGCATAACCATGTGCGAACGCTGTAGCGGCTACCACAACAGCCGCAACTGCTCACGACCAACCCGCTGCGCCACATGCAGCGGACCCACACATCCAGGCGAGTGCAAATCACCGACTCGGTGCTGCAATTGCCACGGGTCACACCCGGCTACAGACGCGTCGTGTCCGGCACGCCCAACTCGCCGCAACGGGAGCCTGGCCCGTCCGTCTCAGGCCCAACTGACGGCCATCCGCCGCCTCGGCCGCGCTGCCTGGAAGGCAGAGTATGCAACATCCGAAACGGACTCTGCTACCACAGCGGAGGTAGCGGCCACCCCCAGCAGATCGGCAGCCACCGGCTCCGACACCCCGACCAAGAACAAAGCCCAGGTTTAATGTCGGGACACCGCTCCCACACAGACAGGTCCTCGGACCTGCGCATTTACCAAGCAAATGTCGGGCGGGGTGGACCTGCCCAAGACATCGCACTTAGCCTGGCCCACGCAGAGGGCGCCCACGTGGTCGCTTTGCAAGAACCCTGGGTGGGTGCCGACCTTTCTCGAAGACTGACCAAGCGCCACCCCGGATATGACACATTCTCTCCCTGCGATGAGTGGACGCGACGACCCCGTGTTCTCACCTTCGTCCGCAAAAACAGCGGCATCCGAGCGGAACACGGGCCCGACACCCCGTCCCTAGACGCCATGCCGATCGACATCTATCGGGGCGGCTCCCCCCCGGTCCGAGTATGGAATGTCTACAACGCCCCCCCAAGCAGCACCGACGCCCCCGGACATGGGGTGGCGCACCTAACTGCCCAATCTCCAGGCCCTCGAGCTGTAGTTTTGGGAGACTTCAACTTGCGGCACCCCCTCTGGGACCCAGCCAGTGACAGACCCCCTGGGCCCCTAGGCGACCAGCTCACCGAGTGGGTGATGGAGCACCGTCTAAACATCGCTAGCCCCCCAGGGGTGGCAACCCATTCCCGTGGAGGAGTTCTTGATCTGGCCTTCTCCAACGTCCCCGGAACTAACTCAGAGGTCCTGAGCGACCTACACTCGACCTCAGACCACGAAGCGCTGCTGACCACCATCCCAGGAGGCACGGCACCGGCTGGAACACCAGGCCGAATCCGGTTGGATTCCTTAGACCCTGACAAGCTCCGTCAACTACTGACGAGGCACCGCCACCCCTCAGGGTATCAGGCAGAGTCCGAGGCAGAAGAGCTGGTTAAAGTTCTTGGTTGGGTTCTCAAGGCCAGCACAAAGCGGTCACAGCCCCGATCGAACGGAGCTCCATGGTGGACGCCCGAATGCCAAGGCCTTTCCAGGGCATATCACAGGGCACGACTTACCGGACCGGCAGAAGTAGAGCAGCAGAGTCTACGCCGAGCAACCCGCGCAGCCAAAAGGGCCTTCTGGAGGAGACAGGTGGAAGAAGCCGAGACCCTACCGGAGGCATATCGGGTGACCAAATGGGCCAAGACTTACCCCCCTTACCGATCCCCTGCCCTGGTGAGACCAGACGGCAGCCAGGCCACCTCCGGAGAAGATAAGACCAGCCTCCTCCGGGCGTCACTCTTGGAACGACACACGGAGCTCGACGACATTCCTGTGGACACGCCCACCGCTGCCCGTCGACACATACCGTGGCAACCTGTCAATCCAAAAGAGGCCTATGGAGCTACGTGCCAGGTGAGTTCTACTACGCCTGGCGAAGACAAAATCCCTGCCAAAGCGCTCCGCACTGCCTGGCCCACTATCGGCCAACGGGTAGCAACCCTTTTCCAACAATGTCTCGAAGAGGGGGTTCACCCACGGGTCTTCAAGTCGGCCTCAATTGTGATCCTCCCCAAACCAGGCCGACGCAACAGGACAATGCCAAAATCCTACCGCCCAATCGCTCTCCTCTCCTGCCTGGGGAAGGGGCTGGAACGTCTGATTGGGCGCCGCCTCGTGTATTGGGCACTCCGCCTCAACATAGTAGCCCGGGACCAATGCAGCGCCATCTCCCGCCGTTCGGCCACGGACCTCACCACGGCCCTGGCGTGCGACGTCGACGAGCTCTGGACGCAGAAAAAGGTTGCTGGCATCGTCACCGTTGACGTCAAAGGCGCCTTCGACGGCATCCTCTGCAACCGGCTTCTCGCGCGGCTGAGGGACTAGGGTTGGCCAAGAGAGCTAATCTCCTGGACGAGATCCTTCTTCTCCGAACGCACCGCGTGCATACGGTTTGAAGGCCTGACCACTTCTAGGTTCGGCATAACAAGCGGCCTTCCCCAAGGATCACCTGTGTCGCCGATCCTTTTTCTGCTATACATGGAGCCCTTCCTCCGCCTTAGCAAAGGCCGGTTCGGCTACGCAGACGACGGCTGCCTCCTCGGGTCTGGAGAGACCCTAGAAGCCTGCCAAGCCTCCCTACAACGGTCGTTGGACAAGACTATTGAGTGGGGCCACTCTAACGGTATCATGTTCGACAAGGACAAAACTGAACTTCAGTACTTCCACCGCCGGCGCACTGGCGTTGAAGGCCCGGTAACGGTCGGGCAACGCGAAATCCGGCCTAATGACCACACCCGATGGCTGGGAGTCACATTCGACCGAAAACTGACATTCCGGACCCATGTCAACCACGCGGTCGCCAGGGCTAACGTTATTACCTCGCACGTCCGTAACCTCTGCGGGGTCTCTTACGGAGCCAGCCCCCATTTACTGCGGCAAGCGATACAAGGCTGCGCCTTCGCAACCCTGTTCTACGGGGCAGAAACCTGGTACTCTCGCTCTACCGCGAGAGGACTCATAGACCGGCTGCAGACAGGTATCAATCAGGCGGCCCGGGCCGTGCTACCCGTCTACAAAACCACCCCGACCCCTGTTCTTCTGCGCGAGACTGGATGGGCCCCAGCCGAGGCCTGGCTGCAACGGACGCACGACCGTCTACTGGCGCGCGTCGCCGCTGCGGATTCCCGACATCCCCTACGCCGGCGATGGGACACATCACGGTTCCGATGGATTCGCCAACGGGCAGACGTTGAACTGGCACAGTGGACACCTGCCCCTCCCTGGGCCCCTGAGGACAGGGACCAAGCCCGCCGTGAAATCGGAGCTGTAGGGCGCCCGAATGGGCCACACGCCTTCCGCCAGTGGGCGGCATGGGTCTCACCGATTGACCTCACCATCTTCTCTGATGGAGCCAAAACAGAGGATGGCAGAGCAGGAGCGGGCTACTGCGTATACCAAGGAACCCAGAGGCTCCTGACTCAAGGGAAAATCCCCCTTGGCTGCACGGCAGAAGCATACGATGCGGAGGTTCACGGAGCATTGGCTGGAACCAAAGCAGCTATAACTCTCCAACAAACGGAGGTCACACGCTGGCTACACGTGTGCCTGGATAACGAAGAAGCAGCCGTCCGGCTCCATACTCAGGTACCCACGTCCTCCAGCTACCAAGCCACGCTGGAATTTGGGTCACTAGCCAAACAATGGAAGGAAAACTCCCTCAGCCGACTCCGGCCCGACTGCAACCTCCAGGTACGCTGGTGCCCGGGCCACGCGGGACTTGCAGGCAACACGCGGGCAGACCAGCTAGCAAAAGAGGCCTGCAACCTCCCCTGCAACCGCACAGCTCTCTCCGTTGCCCGTGCCCGCCATGCGGCGGAAGACCGGTTCAGCCAGTCCCTACAAGAATACTGGGACAGACACGCCCCCGCCCGCTACCGAGCTCTGGGTATCGTCTCCGCTCAAACCCGGATCCCGCCTGAACTCCGCCTCCCCCGAGCCACCCTCGGACGACTCCTCGCAGCCCGCTCAGGCCATGGGGACTTCGCAGAATACCACCGGCGCTTCCAACACAATGACGCCGAACTACTCTGCCGACAGGGGTGCGGCCAAAACACCAGCCCGGACCACTTCCTCTCTTGCCCGGTACGACCGTTCCACCGCAACCGGAACCTTCCTGAACCCAAACTTCGCCGCTGGACACTGGGCACTCAGGAGGGTGCCACAGCCTTCGCCCAATGGTGTCGGGATTCCGGCTCCCACTCTAATTCTCGCCTAGACAGACGGTGAAGCACCACAAAAAAAAAAAAAAAAAAAAAAAAAAACCTGACTGTAATCCCCAGAGATTCATCTCCGGGAGTGACCAATTTGTTGTAACCTAGTAGATAGAGGCATACCTTAGCCGGCCTAAAAACCGGAGAGCCATGTCGGCCTTAGCGCGCCGGCAC
>JBCJKO011197995.1:0-29335 GCA_039877535.1 Touit batavicus
TTTGAGAAACGAGATATCTATAAAAGATCTCTTCTTCATTATGCTGCTATAGGGGACTGTACCCAGCTCCTTCAGTATCTTCTACAAGCTGAGCAGAACATTGATATTCGTGACATGTACGGGCGAACGCCTCTATCCTGGGCTGCTGAGTACGGCTCATTGGCCGCTGTGAAGATTTTACTGGAACGCGGAGCGAAAATCAATGCCAAGGACTATGAGGACTCCACACCATTGGGATGGCTGGTACACGCGGGCAACCCTGACAACAACATAGCGGCTACTGAAGCTTATATGAGAGAAAGAGGTGCGAAAGAAAATTGAGGGGTGTTAAGGTAGCTTGGATTTGGATCTTGATGTATTCCCAACTATTTCGATACGTTCGCTCGAGTACTTTAGTCACTCAATGATTTCCTAGTATGTGGAACTGGAAAGATTGCCATCAGCGGGAGGGATATTACCACCGGTAGAAAAATTCATGGTCAAGTATTCAACCACTGCACCCTTTCAAAACTGTAACAGATGTCAGCGAATTCGCCTTCACCGGCAAACATATGAAGGTTGCTTCCTGGTCCCATTGCTAGGATTTTAATACAGATATCTTATTGAATTGCCTCTACATTTTATATGAATTAGCGAATATCGGCCCATTGATCTTCCCAGTGTAATATTGTCTGATCTAGTGTAGACATTTGATCCTTATGTCTTCCTGTTGCACTGCTTGGCAAGCTAGACATATTGTCCTGAAGAAGAGTGGTTCATGTCAAATGGTGCCAAAAGATTACTGAATGTGAAACGTAGTCCAAGTCACGAGGCCGAAGATTACCCTATTTTAAATCCATTTTTCCGGTTTTAGTTCTCTACAACGCAATTGGACCTTCATATCCAATATATGCATTTAATTGGCTCAAGGTTGTCGTACTGAATGGCATGACTAAGACGCACGTATCTTCATCGACTTATAAACTTCTGGGATTCCCGTGCGAGAACTAAACGAACAAATATCACCTCAAATTTGATATCTTCTGCCTCAAAAAACTATCTCTGCCAATATGGATTATTCTGATAACAGTCCCCCGCCTGGAATCTCACGCACACAAACTCCAAGGACCCTGCACATGACTTCACCGGGTCAAGGAAAAGATAAAGGTGGCGTCAAAGGGGTTAATATAAACCACTCACATGGGACTCACCCCACTCCTAAAACCGCAGAGGATCGGGCTCTCTCTTCCAAAATCTTGACTCAGGAGCAGTTTTGCGTCACGCCAGGTCTGTGAAGTCCTCATGTATGTATAATGTCTTTGATCTGATAAGATTCAGGCATTGCCGGCCACTCTCACGATTCTGATGATTCCTCTGATTTTGGCGAACTGGATTACGATGAAATGCCCCATCCAGCTATATTGGTTTCTTGGCTGCGTGGATATTCAGAAAATGGCCTCCAGGGAATCGATAAAAGGCCCCCATTTAAAGATTTCGACACTGTGGACAATGAAGGTGTCTCGCGCAGGGAGAGTGTGCAGGATGGCAGTCATTGTATACCTTATTCCTGCAATTTTCAGAGCGCGAACGAACTGGATAAGGGAAACGCCCATTGTTCAAAGCAGCACAAGAGCGACAGAGGAGATTGGGAGCGATGGATGGAGCCTCACTCAACGAACCCCTCAGAGAGCACCCAGCCCGTTTCTACAAGGAGCCGGTGCTTCTCAGTCAAGGATAATCCGCCACAGCCGAAAAGCTTAAAAACAGACAAGATCTATCAAACTAGAGCGAGAACTCAGGCTGAGAAAGTGACAAAGCCAGCCTGGGATCTAGATGCTACTCATCATTATTTTTGCAGGGCTCGTTTGTACTCCGGAGAAGAAGACAGCCTCTTACGGAATCTGGTGGCTCAAAAACTATCTTGGAATAAAATCGAAGGTGTATTCAGTCATCACTTTCCTGGAAGAAGCTCAGGATCTTTACAGATGCGTTGGTCAAGATACCTGAGGTTTGACCTTCCTTCCCGTTCAACAAGGCGCTCAGAACGCAAAAGTGCCACTCGTCGTAATTCAATAATGAAGTAGGCGGCATTTTGGGTAGGAAAAGTCGCCCTTGGTGCTCCTAATTTTTTCGGTTTTACGTTCGTCATCAGCATAACCATCGACTTCTAATAGCTCCGTCCAACTGTCTGATAAGCCATACCTATATCGAGGGCTTTTTATTCTAGATGTCCTTTATTCTAATGTCCAACACTTTGCTTGCTCACTCTGCTGAACAGGAACTGATCTGCTTCCTTTTTTGGGGGGACTATCCTTTCTAATTTGGGACGTACTTTGGGATTCACCCCACTTGGTGTAGTGGGGAGCCTCCGCGATTGGCTGACAGCTGTCCAACATCAACTCAAAAGGATCGCCGCAGAGCCTCTGTTGCCGCCGCCATCCAAAAAAAAAAAAAAAAGAAAACCATTATATGGGTGATGTTGGACAGTTGTCAACCAATTGCTTGTAGTGGCCGCTCGCTAGTGGATTACGTTAGTTGCTATGGACACTGATTGTTAATTGGCTACTCTGCTTACACATTGACAAACTGTCCATGAGAGCCTGGCTTTCTATTCGCCGAATGGCAGCGGCTATTAAGCCCTTATTTTGGTAACTTATTTTAGGAAACATACGGGTGGTAAATCTGCAAGCTTACAGGGTCAGGTGGGGGGTCCGACAAGGCATGGTCCGTAATGGGAATGAGACTTCTATTCCTGTTCGGTTGATCTCGACAGTCGCCGTCGGCTCTACTCCATACTCCGTAGAATCTGAATCATGAAGGCAATACTTAGGGCTAGCCATTTTTTTCAGTGCGTTGTATTCACCTGCGCTTCCTTTGCAGTCAAGATCCCGCTTCAGGGGCGTGCAGAGCATTCGGGTGAAGGACAGGGCGGCAAGGACACTAGCCGACGAATCAAAAAATTTGGGTAACCCGACATACAAAAGTCTCTGGTGGCACCAGTTGGACAGGGATACTAGAAGTCGATAGTTATGCAAGCGGTATCCATGCACATTTTCAGGTAATGCAGTCATTTTCGCGTTGGTTTGGGCGTTTTGATTAAACTCTGCATTAAGCAAGCATTTAACTATTAATGCATGACCAGAGATTGCAGCGACGTGGAGTGGGGTCCACGTAGACCAAGTGAAGATATCCTTCTCAGTCTTCAATGATAAAAACTCCACAACTTGGATATGGCCACGCTCTGCTGCCTGATATAGGGCCGTCTGGTTATCAATCTCAGTCGTTGCATTTGGGTTAAATCCTCTCTCAAGTAGACGCCAGACTATATCCGGGCGCCCTACACTTGCGGCGGCGATCAAAGGTGTGCCCTGCAACGTATGTTCGTCAACTGGGGTAATATTTAGGAGAGCACTGATATCTTCCTCCTTTCTCCATAGAATGGTCTGAGTGAGTGATAGAGCCTGATCTGTCAATGAAGCCCGAATAACCGTTCTGAATAATTTGTAGGGATGAATTCTTACCATTTTTAAGTAAGTGAACTAGTTATTTCTGGAACGTAAACAAAGCACTGTGGTAGAAAATTCTGGTGAGCCCGAAGGGAGTATACTGTACGGACAACCGAGCACTCTTATATTGGATGCTCAGCACTGGGCCCAAGATATTGCCAGTTATTGACCAATAGGGTCCAAGACCAACTGCTCAGTTAGGCGCTGGTGGCTGGTTAAGGTTTGCTGATACGGTCTCCGTGCACACCTGCTGCTTGTACTGGAATATGGAGTTTGGGCCCTCCCTTGGCTACTTTGGTGCATAGCTACTCGACCTAGCATCTGGTGAGGCTGGATGCCAAAGGATTATTGTTTAGGCCGCTTTATCAAGCTTCGAGCTGACTATGTCCACGACCAAGGACAAACACCTCGTGCTTTTGTAGGTCACATTACCTCGTCTTTTCGGGGCCTTGCGGCCAATCACCTTGCCGCTGTCGACTATATTCCAGACCCGAATGGAAATGTACATGATTCAGGTTCATCACACCAGCTTGTACGATAGCTCGATGTTCCACGAATAGGAAATCGACAACCAATGACTTTAGCGCCCATCCGCATAGCCCCAGGAAAATCACCCTTCAAACTGATATGCCCGTTCCGCTCAGCGCTTATCGGTGATGTGATCAAGGGAGTGCATGCGAGGGCTGGCACCGCTAGGACGGCGTTGCTGTTATGGCGCCAATAGGCTCGCTCTAATTGGATGATAAAAATATTTCTCTCCGTAGTTACACTGCTATCGAGGTAGAATAAGTCCACCGACGGAGCGAACTTCACTATGTGTTTATCCAGAAAAAGGCAGACTCGGCACATGAACCGCTGCCAGTCATCCAACGGCCTAATGCTGACAAGCTAAACCTAAAACCTAATGATAAGGAGGGTCATCTGTGTTGCTCAGCTTAACTCAATAAGCACCTTGGTGACAGACAAAAGCCTCCAGCCAGCCGGGCTTCATTGGTACAGGGCTGTACAGATCATTTACAGCGCAACTCTATATATCGTCGAGCTTTGTTGTAGAAACTATGTTTCGGTGTGAGGCACTCAAGACACTGGGTTGTCACCCACAAGTGGGCGCTAGAATCTAACCCTTTGATTGGCTCATCACCTTACATGATGGCGGGGTAATGGCGAATGAGAACACCGCCTACAAATTACGCGCCAACCTCACCCTCAGCCCGCTTCAGATGAATGTATCAATTTTTGATTCCTTCCACTTCCCACTCGAGCTCCTCAACGCAGTTCTTCATTTCTGACAACTATATCATACACAGGTGTTTTTTTTTCCCCCCTTTTTTTTTTAAGCTAATTACTGTGATTACCCGTAGAATCCGGTGGAATCCGTTAGTGTAAACAGTTTTAACAAAAGCGGAATCCTGGCGCCAAATCCTGCTACGAGATGCAGATCCAGATGTGCTTGGGAGGCTCCACAGGGAATTCGCGTTGGCGCGTAACGATAGGCAGATGGCTTCTGCTTAACAAGTACTTACAGAGTATACGCTTGGGCCTGCTCCACCCTCGAGATGTTTTAACACAATGGAAACTTAATCTCCAATCAGTCAAGACCAAGGCGGTTATTGTTTTCTAGTTATATACATCTGCATATCAATGCCCACGAAGTCGCAAGTGTAGTCCGTACTACCCAATCCCCCGACGTAAATAAACGCGGAACGTCGCCTGATCTACGCAGTGGACCCCAAAGCAGTCGAAAGTAGGATGCGTCGCGGTCCAAGCCAACTGAACACGTTTACATCCACACACACCGGCTCCCGGTAATTATTGGGCCAAGGTCTTTCAGAAAAATGTACACGCCGGAAGAATCAATCTTATAAAGGGCCTCTAAAGTAGCTGTTAATCGAAGTAAGAGATCTTTCTTCATCATAACGTGTTTCTTGGCCACACAGAACACTGAAAAAAACTGCGGAGTGGAATTACACCGGCTCAGGACCCAACCCTCACCCAGAGAAGTACAGAACAGTGAAGCGGTTTCTCAGCCCTCACGTCTAGGCACTACGAACCGAGTTCGAAATTTTGCCAGCTGCTAGACACTTGACTTTCGTGCGTGAGCAAAACGCCCTGATTAAGATCTGAACGTAATGCCTGGATGTCTATCTTTGTTTGCCAGGTGGCTCCCGCGAGGTCGTCTGCCTCATGAGGCTTCTAGTGAAAGAGAGTCTCGCGAAACTGCAACCCCACCCCATGACGGTCCGCCGCCGCCGCCATACGAGGCTTCGTCGCCTATGAAGGGATTCCCGTCGCGAGAAAATTTTCCTTCCGGCATCAAACAGTTCTACAGCCCGGCTAATAGCACGATCGAGTATGTTCTTTCCTATATTAAAAAACGTACCTGACTTTTCCCTTCCAGCATCGTTTTCGTCCACGGAGTAACCGCCGATCGCGATGCGACGTGGACTGGCCAAAATGCGAGCGAGCCATGGCCTAAAACCCTCCTCCCGTCCATATTTCCGACGGCTCGGACGCTTGCTTTAGGATACGACGCGTATGTGGGCGACGTGCAAGGGATAGTGCTACACCAAATTATCGTCGACCACGGTCGGAATCTCCTAAGTTCTCTTTCGTCGTTCCGAAAGAATGATGGCACGGTAAGGCGACAAGCTTTATTGATGTTGCAGTGTATTGATATGTACGCATAGGATGAAAAACCGATTATATTTGTTTGTCATGGCTTGGGGGGGCTGATCTGCAAACATGTGCGTTCTGGCCTTGGTTGTGGTATATGTGCTAATGCCCGCTGCAGGCCTTGTTCACGTCGAGCAGACCATTGGAACGGCACAGCAATATTTTTCGTTCCACTCGCGGTATTGCTTTTCTCGGCACGCCGCTCTTTCTCGGTACACCGAGTTATGAAGCAAACCTTTCTAGTTTAGCCAAAATCGTGACCCAAACCATCGGCCTGGTCGAGCAGAAGAATAAAAATTTCGGCATCATCGATGTTTACCGACGCGGTTTCGAAGGCGTGCTTGCAAATAATCCAACCGACTTCGACACAATGCACGAGGCGCGCACTGCAGGAGGATTGCCGCCAATCGAAGTCGTTTGCTTCTACGAGAAATTGTTGATGGAGGGATTTGGTTTTGTAGGTCAGGCAAAGCAAGACTTCCTCCATTTACTGACGCCTAGGCAATAGGTCGTGCCTCGGGATTTGGCCGCACTGCCGCGCTGCATCTCCATTGGAATCCACAGAAATCATATGGATATGACTAAATTCGCCACGGTGGACGATCCCGGGTTCACTGATGTTTGTGAAACCCTGCGTCGGTGGATCGAAAGAGCGGATCCGAACGCATCATCGGCCGATTGCATTGCCCGGCAGTATGGTGATAATAATCTTCAGTATAATATGTTAGGAGGTAAAGGGGTGCAAAACTACGTCGGCGGTTCCCATTTTGAGTCGAAGGGAACTCAGAATTTTCTGTAGGTTCCGCCGCTGCCTGCAAACGAGAGGAATAAATAGGAACCGCTTTGGGATGGATATCGTGTGTAGGGTAGCGCCCACGGCCACGCAGGTGGCTAGAACCGGGTTCTGAATACGCCAAGCTGCTGCCTATTTTATTTTAGCATAGAGAAACAAGTATTATACAAGGAAATGCATATCAACCTGAACAGTTGAGTTACATGTAATGTGATACTAAATCGTGCAATTGAATATATATATATTTTTTTGAGAAACCCATTGCCAGCCGTGATGAAGTCTCACTGTATACTTCTAGAGACTTTGAACTCAGACAGGATGGTAAACTGAGACACCACAAGTATTTGGATGCATGAACATGGCATGAAATCTTGCCCTGTGACGCGCTTTCCATTGTGTTATTCTATAATTCAGAAGGCTCACTCTTTAAATGGCTCTCTGTAACTCACAGCGTCAGCGAAAATGAGTGTTCATGTTCATCAGCGGATGGGTGATGGAACACAATGCGTGTCCACTTTGTCGCCAGGAATTTGTCTAGGGGTAATATTACAGATTATTTTTCTTTGGCTGCAGACTGATATAATGCATTGATCATGCTGAGGATAGTGACTAGTTCAAGTAGACAGTAGAAAGTACAGTGCAATGCAATCGAAATGCAATATCCTGCTGGCTGCTATTTCCTGCTGCTTTGATTCACTCATTGCAGATAGTTCTTTTCTTTCTTGAAGGGGAGCCCGTTCCTCTAAAGCCTATCTGTTTATCGCATCCAGATTCGTCCACATAGACAAGATGATAAGAGGGAAAGTTTGAAATAAAATGAAAATACGCATCGCAAAAATTTGCGTTGCGCTCTCTGGCTTTTTGCCTGGATGCCTTCTTTGACCAGCCCTCATGTTCAGCGCACGGCGAATGCTCCATGTTGTTACCAGCACCTCGAACTCATCCCATAGGAAAAATGCCATTTCATCAGGATACAAATGGGGCTTTTCAACTAGATGATCACAAAGAACTTGGACCATGAGTGGGGTAAGGTTTCGTGAACGTCTGCCTTTATTCGGAGGTGCTGTCACACTGCCAAACAATCGCACGTAGGCTACAAGCCATTTTACCCTTAGGCCTGAGGTTCTACAAAATATAAAGTTTAATGGAATGGGATTATAGATAGTGTGGAGTCATTGGGTTTGCTAGTTTAACAATTGTTAAGGACGTATTATTTGTATGGCCATACAAAGCGTATGATAAGCAACCACTAACCGAAAGTGTACGTGCAAAGCATTGAGGATCAGGGTCAAATCGTTCGATGTATGGCTAGCTTTTGCAGCAATGGGCATGCCCACAGCACAATCGGACGGCTCGCCGACTATGTTTCCGAGCGATCGTACAAAGGATGTTAATGGGTCGTAGGCACTGTGGCGCGGCGTGGATTTGAAGAAATGAATGCTAGGCAGCCGACCGTCAGCTGGACATCTCACATGATTGTTTGCTCTTACCTGAAGAAGGTCTTCTATAGTTGTGTTTGTGGGGGCACGAGCGAAATCTTCAGCCAGGAGACCCATTGTGCCGCGTACTCCGACAGTGCCGCCGAGGCCAAGAAGAGTGTGAGCAATATTGCATACTGCCTCAATATCTTTGTGTTTCCCTTGCCAAATAGGTTTTCGGACCATGCTTTCGCCAATTCCTGCTGAAGAATTTCATCAGTTCTTGCTACAGGACGGGTCAAGAAAGGAATACTAACCAATTTTGACGTCACCCTCATCAGTTATCAAGACGCTAGAGCAATTCAAGTCCCCATGGCAGATCCCCAAAACATTATGGATATATTTCAGGCCTCGGAGGATCTACTTAAAGTCAGTGCAATGCTCAATTGTTGTCTCCTCTGGCCAAAGAAAGTACCCCCTTGCAAACGGTGGCAACTTCCACCTCACCAGGCTGGAATACGGCGAACAATTGCTGAAGTTCTTCTAATGTCATACCCCATCGGTCGTAGAGAAAGTAGACGTTGCCGGCATTGATAAACACCTCCTTTAGGCCTAACAAGTTCGTGTGTGACGCTTGCATTAAGCGTTCTACGCGAAAATCATTTTCCTGTGCAATATAGTGAGTCACATATGTGACAGGCGTGCCCTCTTGGAGCTCAACGGCGCAAATTCCACTCCTTGAAGGATTTAAACCAATAAAGAAGCGACCAATCTGCTCGTACGGGGACCCTTGCTTCACCAACCCTTGGTTTTCGCAGTCAGGTTGGGACGATGTCGAGTGAGAAGATACTTCAGGCATGATCGGTTGTCTATTGGCCAGCAATTCAAACGGCGAGTCGATCTCTTTGCCAGATGCCGTTTCTGTATCGAACCGAGTGGGTGAGGGTGGTTTATCTCGCAAGTTTTAGAAATTATATTTTCAGTGCGTTGAGCAGGATATTATATCTACAGCACCATCCACAACGATAGGGAGCAATTCGGCTCACATATGACATCCTGTGACCCCAGAATTAGCTGATAGCCCAGATTGGCGGCTGCAGAAAAATGATGGGTGACGATTGAATTGGAAGTATGTTGGGTGAGCAAAATGCCAATTTGCCCCATTGTTTATTCCTAGTCGGTGGAAATTTACTACCGTAAATCTATCCACCCTATTTTCTTATTTCACCAACTGAAAATTTGGGAAGATCAAAAAGACATGATGGTAATAATATGACTTTCGGTCCCCACTATATTCATTTCCGTCTTCTCTGCTTGAGCCACCAAGTGACGGGGCCGAAAAACAGCTGATCGTTCTTCATCCCGCGGCCAAGAATCAAAAACAAACCAACCGCATACGGGTGACTGCGACAAAGGATTATCGGGAGCTAGCGAAAACAGTGCTCATGTTGATTGATACATTCAACTGTTGCACAGGATTAAACCAACGAATGGTCGCTACCAAGCGGATCCATTCAACATTAGGGAGACACCGAATTCTACCAATTCACCAGCGATCAGGTCAGGCTCAAGGGAATAGGAGATGAAGCCACGCATGTGACCGATGATAAAAAAAGCGAAGCCTAACCCTCAAAACTCACTTGCCCAGCCCAAACGAGGGATGTAGTTGCAGTGGACAACGAAGTTCAAAGGCAAGCTTTGAACAGTCTAGCTTGTATTTTCGTGCCGAGAGATGCTTTTTGGTACCCTTTTCTTTGTTCCCCAGTTATTTTCTACAATCCGTTGTAGTTGGGAGAGTAAACGTTGAAAGTGCAATAGAGTGGGTTAGGTGTTGAGAAGTGGTCCAAGGGCAATGCGTTGGAAAGGAGCGGTTTAGAGTTTTGACCTTTTAGAACACCGCCCTATTTATTAGAAGCCCTGCGATGATTTCCAACCAATCAATCTTCCACACCCCATAGCCATTTGACTAAAATTATCTTCGGATGTCAGTCTTGAAGCGCGAAGCACGGTTGAAGGGCAATAAATAAAGCCCTGTAAGCCAGCCTATTCAAAAGCATTGTACATTCCTAATTTCGTGCAGCAACCCTCGACTGACCTAGGTTAGTGAAAATTAGAGTACCAACTATCAGAGGTGCTCCAAGCGGTAGATATAGCCTCCATGAAATACTAAGTTTGTAAAAGCATGAAGTGGGAAAGGATTCCTTTTTACGTATTCGTAATCTGCAGTATTCTGTAAGATCACTGGCATTGATTGCAACGGAAAATTAGAGCGAAAGAAAAAAGAAAGGATAAAGCGCGCCCGCTTCCTCCACAAAGACAATGTAAAATCCCTGATAAACGTCAAGGACAGAAGCAGACCTAAGAGAACTGTGTATCAGACCACATCACTGTCACCTTTAGTGGACCGTTATTAGGAGGAAATAAAATAGCTAGGCCGTCGCGTCTGTCGCCCGGATCTTCGAGGACCCCCAGTCCTGCGGGTTACGGCCGCATCGATGGTAGTCGCGACGGCCGGTCGATCAGTGGACGCCGGGGAAGCAGACGATGTGGACTGGGCTGTCACTGAGTCCTGGGACAACAACTCCAGCGCGGGCTCCGGGCACTCGGAAATACCCATAGGAATGGCGTTAGTTGTCGGGGTCAATGTTCTTGACGTTTGCGCCTCTGGCATTGGCAATGGGCGGTTCGCAGATCCTTCCAAGTAGAGGCCATCAAAATGGCAGTTCATTTGACTATACCAGCTGGTCAGAAATCGGATTGCTCAGATTCTGGTAGGACGAAGGCAGCACTTACCAGTGGGGACATGTATGTCGGGCGGAGCTGGATCGGACAGAGAACCAGCGTTCAATGCAACCCCAGTGGAAGTCACACGAGCATTCCTCACAACTGAGAGAAACGTTCCCAGCAGGCTCGTCTGAGTGACAGATTGAGCAATATACTCCTGAAATACGACGGCTGCGGAATGAGCGAAGGACGACTGACGTGGTCCGGCTGTCTGTGGTATGCACGTGAACCACTGCAAGTCGTGAAGAGGAAACCTTGAAAGGAACCTCGTTCTGCTTCAAGGCCTCAATGGTGACCTCCCGGGCCTCATCTCCGCGCGGCGTCAAGCTGTTTTGCTGCTGGGTCGATGGTTCCTCACCGTGGGTGAGGCTGGTGACTCTAGCATCGCCATCCGGCGGCGACCAGGGTGCAAAAGATGACACACTGGATGTGCTCGTGAGACTGTGTGATGGCTGGCGGCTATTTTTGATGCCTTCCAACCACTTCTCACTCACTTGGCAACTCTGGCCTTGGTGCAGTCTCTTGCAGAGCAGCATGCCCGCGACGGATTCCAAAACTGTCTTGGCATGATCCAAGTTGATAGGAAACTGGCCCAATGTTTCTAGCCTGTGCCAGGCATTCTCTCGTGAGCCTTGCGAGACACGTGAACGGCATGGCTTGTCCTGCTTGGTGGTGCCAACACAGGTTCGATGTTGGCGGGGGTCCCCAATGCCACAGACTGCCAATGGCTGCCACAGTTCCATGCTGATACAAAAGAATTAATTTCGTGGGGGGGCCGCACGGGAATAGAGACTCAGGTTGCTAAGATGAAAGGGAATGGTCGAGGACAAAGAGCGCTTGCATAAAGAGAGAGGGAGAGAGCGAGACTCTGAATGCAATGGCTGGGCGGCGAGCACCCTTTTATAGAGATGAGTGGCGTCGAGTCTGCTCGCAGATGGAGGCAGTAATATATTATTATCCTAACTGCTTCCTACCACTGGTGCCTAAATCGACTATATCCACCGTTCTCCGGTGAGACTACCTTCTGTTCAGCACACACATCCATCATCCAAGAGCTGCGCCCCGCCATGGGGACACTTCATATGGTGACTCTAGTTATGAATTCCCGTTCAGCACCTCCTGTATTGGAAAAAGCGTAAGCCCGTAGACAACACAGCACAGCCTGGGCGTCATGATCTACAGACATCCATGAACGCAACTACTCCCGGCCAAAAATAAATATCATGTGGAGTGAAAATCAAGTATCAACGAAATGAATATCTGGGCATGGGCCGATGTCGATTGCTTCGCCCAGAGCCGGTAAGAGAATAAGGTCGAATCGACTATCGACGGATGACTGGCAGATTCTCGAGAGGCTGCTTTCCTTGAGTTCTAGTTTTACAAGCTACAATAAGGGTCAGGCATCTGTGTGCTTGAAACGATATGTTGTACGTACCCTGGAACGTTTTGTCAATTTCGAGGAACACCCAGGCTCCCGGGAACTGACTGGATGATTCCCAGTGACGGTCTCACTAGTCCGAGGAATGTTTGGTTCATGCCAAGGAGCCGGCGGTGTTCCAGGAACTCGGGCCCTAATCCCAGGAACGCCGTACCACTGCACAGGCCGCCAGCAATCACTAGCCTGTTTCAGGGTCAACCCGGGGAGTCAAGATAGCGACGCAACGGACCTGGTATTGCTGGCGGGAAGAGCTACAGTGAGGTTCTGTGAATAGTGCCTGCTTCTGGCTTTCGATCTTTAATTCAGTGTTCATTAGCTATTGTGGCATACTATGCAATCAGTTGAGCTCTTTGTAGGCGTGCTCCTACTGCTTCTAGATTACTTCAACATCTCATTGATTCCATCATCGCATTTCATAAGACTGCAGTACCGGGAAGGTTGTATTGGCCAGTTATCTTGGCCCCATTAAGGCTATGGAATCGACTGGATGCTCTCGTGGATGTGGCATCCAAGATACACGTCATATTCTCCTTCACTATACAAACCAGGCAGGACCACGGATGTGCCACCTTACGCAGGGGTCAAGGCGGGAGCTGGATCACCGGGCTTACCTAACACGGTCAGACTTGGTACCGAAGGCAGTGCGATTCATGCTTGAGATGGGCCTTCTAGGCCAGTTTCTGGCCCTACCACTTGAAGTAACCGACAGCATAGCGCAGCCAAGGGTATGCGTTTGCTTCCAAAAGTAGGGATGGAAACGAGATAGTATCCATGGATCTTCGTGGCCACGGGAACAGCAGAACGAAGCCAGCAGCACGGGACATACAACATGCGGAAAAGCATATCAGGGGATACGTGTAGAAAGGCGACGATGTACATAACGATTACCATTACGGCGGCTTACCCGGCCGCAGGACCTATCGCCATAGTTCTGTCACCCCAAGTTCCTTCTCTCGCACTTGAAGAGTTGGAAATATGTCACAGATGCTCGGATGCTTAGCGTAATAAGTTGGGTTATTGATTTCGCAAACAATCCCATCATGCTCCTTTGACTCGTGTGCCTCACAAAACCACGTAGCATCAAGAAAGTATTTTTCGTTCTTTGCAGAATTTCGCTCATAGATCAGGTTCATACATCATTAAACATGAGTGACGTAGTGGTTGCTTTTACAGGCGATGATACAGAATCTTTGCTTATCCGGCGCTAGATTTGGTACAAACGGTGTTCTAAGGGATTGAGAAACATCAAATTGTGGCTGTGATGAAAAATTGCCTGACGTAAATAGGCTGACAGGGTGTTGTGTAGATATAAAGTGGACAGTAGAATTCTCATAATTCACCCATGAAGCAACTCAGATCCAGACTCTCAATTCAGTACTCCTAGTGACTCGATTTCATTGATATCTTACACCATTTTTGACAAACCTCATCTTGTTCGGCAGATCACCATCTCTCAGTCACGGTATGTCTCTATTGACCTACTGATTTCATACTTGAGGCTAATGGTTGGGGCACCAGATGGGACGCCTTGACCTACCAACGGAGATAATCCTTTCCATTGCAGACGAGCTTCGCAGCTCGCTGGATATGTTCCACTTGTCGCTTTCAAACAAGGCCCTTTTCCACATTCTCTTGCCGGTTGCCTACCGGTTTAACGTTCAACATGAAGGCAGTCTTATCCTACATTGGGCAATATGCCACGGCAAGGTCCAACTAGCGCAGGCACTCATCGAGCAATTCCATGCGGACGTCAACACCCATGACCACAGGAGACGGTCGCCCATCTTCCTTGCTATTCGGCACGAGAATAAGGATATTGTTGACCTGCTCCTCTCCCAAGAAAAAATCAATCTTCGGACCCGGACTCATCGCGGCTTCACTCCACTCCTGTACGCTGCATTCAAAGGGTCAAGTTCCATTGTGGAAGCCCTGATAAATGAACACCGTGTCGAAACAAATGTACATGATAACAAGTATCGGAGCGTACTGTGGTATGCTGTGTCGCGTGGCATGAGAACGGCCGTCCAACAGCTTTGCCAGGCAGGTAGCAACATCAACAGGCCGGACTGGGAAGGGCTGACCCCGCTAAAGCTGGCCATTGCAAAAAGAGATATCGCCATGGTGAAAATCTTTCTGAATCATTGGGGAGATGTACTGGATCTGCCAACATGTCGAGTAGGTGCTCATCCGAACTTTGACCAATCATCACTAGGCCTGGCCTCGGAGATCGGGGATGGAGACATCGTCCGGCTTCTTCTGAAATGCGGTGTCCACCCCAATACCAGGAACGAGTATGGGGAATCACCGCTGCATCTGGCAGCAACACACGGGCATGACCTGGCCATTAAAGAACTGCTCAACTGGACAGATATTGACCTGGGTGTAAGGGATGCTTATGATTGCACGCCACTTCATGGAGCCGCAACCCAAGGCCACCTGTCGGTGGTGAAGATACTGCTCAGTGATTCTGGCATAGATATTAATGCGAAGGATAGCGTTGGGGCGACAGCCCTGTGGTGGGCTACTCAGCAGCGTCACTACCAGGTGGCCAAGCGACTGTTGGCTGAGTGCGATGTGGATATCAATGTGGTTGTTGAGCGCTTTATCGGCGACCGAACAACGTCCCTCCATCACGCGGTTGAACATAAAGATGAGAGTCTTGTACGTTTACTTCTGGAGCAGGAAAGCATCAACCTCAATATCCCCGACCATGGTGGTATGACACCGCTAGCACAGGGAGCAGCCATGGGCAGTGTCGATATTGTAAAACTGCTACTGAAGCAAAAGCATATTCACATCAATGCAGCAGAGATAAAAAGGCCGACACCCTTAGGGTTGGCTGCAGAGGCCGGCCATACCGAGGTGGTCAAAGAGTTACTCGCCCATCCTAGGCTAAATGTCAACGAAACCTGCGAACCCTGGTTCGGCGGGACGGCGCTACTGGTAGCTGCCCGGAAAGGGCATGTTAAGGCAGTAGACCTCATCCTTCGAGATATTCGGGTCCACCCTAACCAGGAAGACCATTACAGAAAGACAGCGCTATGGTGGGCAGCTTACAACGGATACACGGAGGTGGTCAGGCGTTTGGTCCAGAGTTCCCGAGTGAGGGTTAATGCGACGTATTACTGTGACCCGCTCTCTGCTGCAGAGAATAAGGGACACTGGGAGATCGCTCAATTACTCCGAGCAGCGCGCTGCTCCACTACTCCAAGCGACAACAGCACAGCACGCAGGTCAGCCATCCTGCCGTAAACCCTGTTCCAACCCACCATACCCATTACAAAACACACTTCTCATCAGTCTCACCTCACCCCGCTGAATCTCTGAGTGCCATCACAGACATCTGCTGTCCATCATGTATTTACCCAGACACTTGTTACCCAAACAGCTGGACCGCTGGTCCAGGACGGGCAGTCAAAAAAATACCACAAGTGCCGCCACTGACTGTGCAAGTGCAACAAGGTCCTGTTGCCTACAACCCGGCCGTCAGGAGGCCGCAGAAAGTGAAAAAAAGAAAAAAAAAAAAAAGAGGAAGGATAGACTGGGCTGGAGTATACTCAAAATAGCGAATTTTAACCGCTGGGCCTCCACTCCGTTGCACATAACAGTAATTAAAGGATGTTGGAAGCGCGAGTGGATCTGCGGCAATCCTCTGCCCAAAGTAAGGCCACTTAAACGAGCAAAAATATGATGATTTGACGTAAAAGACAAAATAAAATAAAATAACGTCGAGTTTTGACGAAAGTGACCGTGTATCTAAATTACAGGGGTTGTTTATTGAGGGTGTTGGAAAAGAAGGTGTTGGAAAGAGGGTGTTGGTTGGTCTTCAACTCTTTCCAAGTTCCAACACCCTCTTTCCAACACCCTCCTCCTTAATCAACAACTTCTGTAATTTAGATACACAGTCGCCTTTGCCTGGTCTTATGGTAAAGACTCTAGGTAATTTTTTTGTTCATCAAATCATCATGTTTATCATGTTTTTGCTCGTTTAAGTGGCCTTACTTTGGGCAAAGGATTGCCATATTTGCGATATTTTCCAAACGGTCAGTCTTCCACCACCTATAGCCGCTGCCATTTTTTTACCGTTGCAGTCTTGAGCACAAGGATTCTGCGTGGTACATACTTCCCCCGCCAACAGATACGACAAGTTATTGGAGCACACCCTTCCACTCAGCGGTCAGTAGCTGCCTTTTATTTTTATTGTTTTAATCCATGAATCTAGTGCATATTTTGCTGAAGTTAAAATGGTCCGTGCGCTGATAGTTCAGGCTGTTTGAACTGCTTGAATAAGTGCTGAAATTCTTCGTACTCCGCTGTCACGGCTAACTCGTCCCGTCGTGACTCATTGCGGCTAAGTCCTTATGATCCACCAGCTCCGATGGGTTTAGATCATGACCTGCTGTGTCGTCGCTGTTCTCGCCTGGATGGCACTGCCCCTATTTCAGACTGCTGTGGTACTTTTCCCGATGGCACCCCGCGTGTTTCGGGCCGCAAGCAGACCCAGCACACCTCTAGCGCTGGATATTTAACGGGGTCGACGGTGTGAAATATGTGGTAGTAGTGCGATAGACGCCTGGAACAGCGCTCACATCGAAGTGGCCTGCTGTGTTTTTCGCGCTCCGAATATGGTAGAGGCTCGATATTGGGCATTCTTTGCATTATTCCTGTCTTCACTGCTTCAGGCTAAAGGTTCACAGATTGCAGCCACGATCAGTCATACCTTTGGCGATAGAATTTATTGCGCATCAAGCAAAGTTTTGTGTAATAAAGCAGGGCTCTCGCCACTGATAGTGAGGCACTTCACTTTTTGACTCAGATAGCTACGAAAATCGGCCTCAATATATTCGCTCGCTCGATCGTTTTTTTTTTTTTTTCCTAGCCTCTCTAGGCGTATCGCCATACGGCACCGCCCCACAGACGTCAACACGAGATGACCTATATAGTGGATAACCCGCAACAATTTTGCCCAACCTCAGTCGTTGTCGACTTTTCGTTTTGTAAAACTTCACTTCCTGCTTCCCGCTTTAGCGGCATTTCAGAAAGTTATTGTTCTTGTTATCGTATATGTAAGTCATGAACCTGTGGAGAACTTCATAGAATCCGGCTTCCTTGATAGGATGATTCTCTCTGGGCATTGCGATTCATCTCATTTGCTCTTGGATGACTTGGGGAAGAAGTCGAGTGGTTTCCACCGCGCCCAGTCTATAGTGTCCAACACAGGAGAATGATTTCCTTCGTACGTTTTGGGCCTTCCGGCAGCGGTCATCTTTATGTGTAGTCGTGTAACTGTTCAACTAGAGGGAACCGAAACTAATTGATGGCAAAAGTGAGCCCAAAAAGCGTGGGAATCTTCGAAAAAAAAAATAAACGTACAGCCGGAACTCCCCTCTTTTGCCACGGATGGCTTTAATTGACTACGAAATAAATCCGTGTCTACAAATGATATAATTCCACGGGGATCATGATAAACCATCCATACTCCGTTGGTCTGCGGACAGGTGCCCATTAAAGATTCAAAAAACATACGAGAAGCGCAAAATTAATACTCGTAGGCAGATGAACAGGAAGCCTGGGCAAAAGTAAAAACAGTGATGCATAGACCATCATCCGACGCCTACATTACCCGTCTATAGGGAAGTCCTCTCAGCGTGGACAAGCAGCTGAAACGCCTCTCTTGAAGATAAATATATCCTAGTCAGCAAGGCGCAATATTTTGCTGGGAGATCTCAAACATCTTTGTATGCAAGGGATATCCTCCGCCTATATCGATCCGTCTTCAAAACCGGTTCTGTTAGTCAAATCTCTGGCACGAAATGGCTCAACGCCTGGTGGTTTGTCGGCCCAATAAAGCGCTATACAAACACAAGCCGCACCATTCCGCTCATCAAATAACACCTTTTCGAGATAAAAACCTATACTCGATAAATGCATTGTCGGTAAGATTTCCATGCACGCTGCTCACGGCGTCAGAGCTAACAATCAAAAGTTGCCTCCAACACCCTCGTTGGCCAGCCCAGCGAACTTGTTGATACAATCTCTGTTGGAAGGATATAGCCCAACCTTTCGACCTCACCGTCTGGGACAAGAAGTCGAGGCGGCCATCAAGTTACTTCCACAACAGCAAATGTGCTATTATGATGGCAAAATGTTTGGCGGCTACCTGACCCTTCTTTTGGATCGAATTTTGGCAGATTGCTGTCAACCCGCGGTCACAGCATACCTGAACATCTCCTTCAAGCATTCTATTTCACCCCACGCCCCGATTCGCCTCCGTGCATGGCCAGAAAAGATTGAGGGACGAAAAATATATCTCCAGGGCTCCATCCAGATACCCGGGGAAAATAGAGGAGAGGTCGTCGAAGCCATCCATGCCACTGCTTTGTTTATACAGCCTAAGCAATAGTATCTCGGGTTCGCACAGATGAGGCGGATCATGGGGGAAATTTATTTAAATCGAAACCCGTCGAAACGATATGCAGGCTACCACCGAGGTTCGCCAGGAATGCGCTTCATTATGACAAGGCTGTGACTGCCTTCTTCCAAACATTCAACGGGAACTGCACAGAAGACTTCCGGTTGTCGAACACCGGTTGTCGAACACAGGTTGTGCAACAGTTGTTTGCCGTATGTCGAACAGCAAGTGATCTGCACATTTTGATCTTGCCCTTCACCACTCATATATCTCCACATCAGGGGCCTTCCATAAAATTGGGTTACAGCAGTCCAGCATTTGACATTAGACCCATCTTAATCAATCCTGAATTTGGCTAGTGCAAGTGTATAGGTAGGGGTCCTCTTGCTACGAGTGGTCCTTCGCATTATGATGCAGTTGAGAAGGATGAAGAAACATACTGCCATATGAGCAAGAATTAAATCTGCTAAAGGTCCTTAAATCGGCCACTCGCCTTAATTATGGACATGACTTTAGGATTATCACAGCTTCTTGCATAGTCCAGCACACTTTTGCCAAGAATACACCGACGATTCACATCAACTTCTTCCTTTGCCAGCAGCATTTCTAGTGCACCAATATTTTCCCGTTTTGCTGCCGTCATCGCAGCTGTGTTTCCAACCATGTCTTGATGATTAAGCTCAATTCCAGAGTTTCTCAACAAGCAGCGTATGAAATCTAATCCCCTAAGGTAAGTTCCAAGGATCAATGGTGTCATATGATAATAATGTACACTGTTAAGATTGAGTCCTGGCGCCTGAAGTAGTTGTACAGCGAAACTTTCATGCCCACATAAAAGAGCAACTTGCAATGGAGACCCGCATCCACGAGATCGGCAATCAAAGTTGATGTCTGTGCGCTCCGCTGCCATAAAGATGTTAAGCAACTTCATATCACCTTTAAAAGCAACAATTGACAGAGGATTCTGCCCATTACTTGATTCCTTATTCGGCAGCGTCCTTATGTCGACCAACAATTTTTTCACGGACAAGTATCCGCCACGTGACGAAACTGCAAAATGAAGTGGGGTCTTATGATGTTTATCTGGTAAATTGACATTTATGTCATGGCGTTCCAGCAGCATTGTAAGGGACAATATGTTCTCACTTGCAGCTGCATAAGACAACGGTGTTCTCCCATAATTGTCAATGGCATTAACGTTGATGTCTTTTCGAGTGACTAGGATTCTCATTATATAGTGTCCATCCTCCTGCATAGCGGCCACATGAAGTGATGTTCGTCCATCTTCGTCACAGGAATTTACATTTACCCTTGGTAGGCCAAGGAAATAAATGCTTTTAGCAATTTTCTGGTGTCTGACCGACCATATAAATCCAGAACAATGTTGATGGTCAATATTATATTGGTGTAGTGGCATATACAAAAGATGATAAAGTCCACGGGAGGTCCTGGCTAACATGCTTCGATGGTTGGCACATCCAAGGTTGTCGTTGATTCCAAGTACAATTTCATTGGGCAATTTATGGAACGGCATATCTCACAATTGCGCTAGTCCAGAAGGCGAGCTCGCGAATTTCTGGTGCCTGTAAATAGAAAATAAGGAATTTTCTTCAACGGAATGGATATCATTTCATACCTTTTCCTGCGAATGAGAGCATATATTGTATATATAGCATCCTAGTGTGGGTAAATCCCTCACTTTTTAAGCAATCACTCACTTTCTTTCCACCCTTCCTTTGGTAAACACTTTTCGGGCCAGTTAAAGAGACAAATAGAAAATTCATGGATTTAGAATCAGTTTGTGCAAAGGCTGGGAGTCAATTCAGCAGAACAAGCACTCATTTGGTCTTTATAGTCACACAGAGTTTTTAGCGAACACAATTTATTTCTTTGGCTGTTGTAAACCTGAGGCTAGACCAACATGTGCAATTGAAATACAACTTGAGAGATGGCCATTTCCACTGGTTAAACAAGTCATCCATTAATGGGTACGTACGACAAGCTATTGGAGCGTCATTGTCTGTCAAGTTGTATGGCTCTTATAAAAAGTTTCCTAAGGGCTTCAATGGCCTTTCACTCAGTAGAGCTGCCTTTTGAAGTTAGTTCATCGGGAGATGCCATCAAATCTTCCACGGGACATGAACCCAATGCTTACCCAGGAACCTCAGTCAGATCCCACACAGTCTTGTCGACATTGGCCATCATGTTAAAATCGAGGTTGTCAAAGAAATTAGGGCAAGGTGGAGAACTGCAGGGGCCGCAAATGGGCAAAACATTGAAAAGAACCTGAAAAATCGGCGTTAATCGTGCTTACTAGTGAAGATAAATTGAATAGAGAAATGGGCAGCTGTTCCCCTCCCCCCTTACCTTTTCTCATCCGTCATTTTACCATTTCAGTCGCCTTTCCCATTTTATGCTACTGATGTATGACCGTTTAAATTTGGTCCCATCTTTTTGCGCGGGTCCTCTCTCAGATTGTTTTTATATCACCACTGGTCAGTTGGCCCGGTTGGCCAGTCCAGGATTTTATTAGTTATTTCTTCAAAGAGTCGAGCCTTCCTCTCTATTTGAGGAGGCAACCGCTAAAGCACCGGTAAGCAAGCACAGACAACTGTACACGTCCCTTAGTCGAAACCTGATCGTTATGCACGTAGATTTTTCGATCCCTCAAGGGCACACCCTAGCCCTTCATATCTAGCAGTGTTAAGCTGCAGTAGTATATAGTGTAGTCCCTATCTTCCACTCTTTCTATGAAGGATTCTTACCTGAGGTAGGGAAATGTGCGTTCACCATGATATTCAATTACAGGTGCTCAGAAGTGAGTCCTACACACGGATATCCTCCTATTGTCATTATCCAGACCGGACCACACCACTCGTTTTGGTTCCGGCACTTTCAGAGCATCCGTCGTCTTCCAAATTTTCCAAGAATTTACAATACTTTCACTATAGAGGGGAACTTAGGGTCGCTCGAGCCAAAAGGACCATATGGAGAAACCGAGGAGAGAATACACTCGGAAGATTATCGTAATCTTCATATTATTCTCTGTTCCCATGGTTTCCGGTTGTGCTTAGAGGTTGTAGGTGTTTTATGTTATAAGCCTATGAGCCTTTGAGCCTTAAGTAATAAGGGGCTTGATGACCTTTATGGATATTTTTATGGATATGATTAAAAAGAAAAGATGCCTCTTGTCAGATCGTTGGGATTCCCCTTTGTTTGGCCGGTTTGTATGGAAGATTTCACCAGATTCTGTCGGGAATTATGGTACAGTCGGATGGATGGATGGATGGTTTCATTTACCCCGACCCCTCGCCAAAGCGATATGCAGGCTACAACAACTATATATATCCGTGTATGTACAAGTAGAGTGTCCCACTTCCTGAAAACGAACTTAGAGCCTCGTCAAGGCCTGCCGTGGCCTCATTGCCGTTCCCGTTGTTAGGCTGCCCTTATGGCGCGCGACTTCGAAACCGTTGTGATGCCTGCAGAGATATATTATCCAATGAGGTGAGGCATTCTGGGGGCGGATGTGTGGCCGCCGTTGTATCTCTTTCGATGCGAAGTGATTGTTGCGCATTTTGTATGCGCGACTGGTGCAGGGTTGCAAGATGATTTGTCTCCATGGTTGAGTGTCCCGCGTTCGGTGCCGAATGATCGTGTGGCTGCTCACCGTTATTTACCAGGATATCTGTTGGCAATACTGAATTTGCGTTTAGAGGCGACCGAAAACTCCGCAAATGCCCATCTATTAGTCGCTGGCGTTTTTGTCCTTCACAAGTAGGCTGCCAACTGGATCGAAGCTCTTGGAGCTCTTGCCAAACCGTAATTCTTTCTAAACTTCTGGATCAGAAGGGTTCCAACGAATCGTTGTAAGGTACCTTACCATCATATCTTCCTTGACATTGCACTAACCATGACGACTTGTTCCTTGCTAGTGAATCCCATAGAGGGAACCCCTGAAGTAATTGCTTCAACAGGAAGTGGTGCTTGTATTTCACCTTTCGGAACCGACTGTACACTAATATCAAGATCGCGGAAACTCCAACATGCTCATATGTTCGTTCAAAAACAAGCAGCCGGATTCCGTGCTTGGTGCCATGTAACGTCGTATTTTTATCCTTGAATCGAAGACTGTTCGCTTCAATGAATTGGTTGATATGGCCATTGTGATCTTCAGCCGCTGACGGATCCCGATGGAGCTCTGTGACTCTCGAAGTCTTGAAAGTTTTCTCCTCCCATTTTTCATATTCCACGGCCAGGGAGCGTTGACCGAGACCCCGTCGAAAGCTAGCATCCAGTGAACGGGTGCCTGAGCAAAGGACAATGTCGACAATTCGAGGATCCTCCTGGGTCCAGTCATCTCTTGATCCATTTACAGGATCAGAAGCTGAGGAAGAAAGGTAGTCAACTATCTTTTTGGACCGTTTGGAATCGGCTAGTGCTTGTAACAGCTCTCGAACTTCCGAACCAAGATTCTCGCTCTCGCCAGAAACCGAGTTGCTGATCTCGTCGGCGCTTGGCGTTGAATGTTGCGAAATAGAGCTCCTTGCGCAATCTCGAGGAAATGGAGGGTCAGAAGAGGATATCGGTGTATTTGGCAGGGGAGAAGACGCGAAGTTGCCAGCAACTTGTGAAGACTGGTGTCGAATGGCCTCAAGGCTTCTCTGGAGGATGCAAAGGGTATCCTCTAATTTAGTTTGGTAGGGAACGAGGTCTTGGATGTTTACAGCAGACACCCTCGACAGAACATGAGTTGCCTGGACAATAGCTTCAATTTCAGACATTTTCACAATATAAGAAGTGAAGACAAGTCTGGGCTTCAAGGGAAAGGAAGGAAAAGGTGATGGTTGATGAGCTGGATGAACTGTAAGCCTGGGGGTAAGTACCTCGACAGCGCTCGACGCCGCTGGGATTCATGACACCCCTGTCTAGTGGGGACATTTTCGCGAAAATGTGCCCCCTCGACAGGGGTGTCATGAATCCCAGCAAACACTGCGCAAATGGAATGCGGCACTATGAAATGGGCAATTCCTCCAGCTGAGAAGCGGGGGTCTCATGCACACCAATCACACTGGTCAGACCACACGCATCTTGCTTGGCTGACCAGTGAAAACGATACATGACTGATCGGTCTTTTCTGTCTTTTCCTTCAGATGTTAATTATACTTCTGAGAGCCCTGACAGAGAGCTCTTCCTTTCTTCAATTAGTGGGAAAGAACGAGAGAAAGGCTGTTATAATGGACACAGTGGATAGATTGGACAGATTGGACCTAGTTACTAGTCGATAGATCGCGTCATCAAAATAGCGAGATCAAATTTCGTTGGCTAATAGCGATTCTCTGATGAGAGCCAAGCGCATGTTCAAAGAAGCTGGTCTTTAGAACGTTCACTTAACGGCGCTAAGAGAACAGTGTACGAAATGTTGTGAGCCTACCATGTCAGCTCATCTCTAAAGTCGAGAGGCTTTTCACAGCGTATCGCTTTCCAACCACACGAAACACCATAACCTTGCTGAGAACACGCCCAATCAAACCATGCTATAAACTTAGTTAGCGCTGCGTATCGCTGTCGCTCAGTTGGTGGTATGTACTACTCCTGCCGTGCAAACTTTCTCCGAGGGAGTCCCAAGTATGCCATCATGTAAAGAGAGCCGATAAAAGGATACGAGGAATGGATAGGATGCGATCATGGTAGCGGAAGGAAAGCAGCGGTTCATGGCACTATTTATCTTTTTTACTTTGCCTCGTTCTCTGTGCTGGAAGAGAAAAGAACCTCTCTCGCTCACCCTCCCTCATGACTTGGACTCTCCCCTCCAGTTACATCCTCAGCGGGTCGTGCTGAGGCTGTGGGCTCAGCAGGGCAGGGATCCTAGGTGGGGCGAAGCCCGCTGAGGGTAAAAAAAACAGTAATACTGATACGTGTCCGATGCCGCACTGTCGCCAGTTTAAAACGGCATGAGCGCCTTACCCGTTTAGGCGAAGTTCCCGGTGCCGACGACGCCACGGCACCCAAAGGTTCATTCTAGATGGAATACAGAGGTGCGCAGCTCGCTTGGGCGGGCAGCTCCCTTGGGAATTACATTAACGTTAATTGGATTGCACAGCGAACTCCCATCCAATCATTTGCCGCCGGCAAAGAGTTCAACCTTCAGTGGCTGGTCTAGATTTGGAATCTTCCACCCCGACGGAGACGTGGATTGAATGGATGATGAAGACGAGCACTATATAGTACCTTCACAAATTAGTAGTACACTTGGACCATCTGGTATACCTATATAAGGTCACGGCAATTCCCCCTTCCACGGTCCTTCATTTTCAGCTTCAGCACCCCGCGTATCAAATTGTCCCTCTTAACAGAGCTTCAAGCCATCAAGATTTATTTAAACAAGGTCTGTTCAGATTTGCGGTTCCTCATTAGCATCGAACACACTCTAAAATGAAGGGCAGATGTGTACTTGGAAGCAAACACTATATCAGGGTTGCTCATCATGCCTGGATGTTCCGGTAAAGATAATTCGTTGTCAGGAAGGAGGAGGGAATTGTAATATCAACACAAGGACTCCTCGACAGGAAACTAGGATCGAAAGCATCCCAACAAGGTGTCCTATTCACACCCACCAAATGACACCATCTAGCAGCGAAGGGTCGTTTACGTAAGGGTCATCAATGACCTTTGGGATGAACGTGTATGTCGTCCTTCTCTCGACTGAACGTGGCTTCCGAATTCGGCATGCTAACCTAATGTCTCTCTAGACTTAGATGCCTTGTTGGGAGGATCATTCGAGCAAGCAATGTATGTAGGCCTAAATTCATAGGTTATCATAGAAAAATGTTGAGATATTGAGGTTCAAAAAGTCATTGTTTTATATGGGATACACAAAGCGCCGTTGCTGGCCGATTATGTTACTAGCGTAGTTACTAGTTAACTGCCGCGGCCAAAACTTTTGGTATACACCTAGATTGTGGGCGCATTCTTCGGTCGCGAATCTGCTACATTTCTGAACTTTTATGAGATTTCCATCTCTGTGCCATCACTGGGATCATAGCTGATAATCTGTTATTATCATGACAATGCTGTCTGTCAAACTCCGATAGAACGAAGATATCCCAGAGAAGAACATCGTATTTTATCGAGATGGTGTATCAGTCTATACAAATTACTGTCTTTTTCTTTATTGGGTTCCGGTTAAACTTAGGAGTAGTTAGATACGTCATCTTTCTTCGACCTCTCCATGTTCTCAATAAAGCATGCGAGACTGGATTTGAATAGATCACTAGATACATGTTGGCGTAACCAAAACAGCCAGCATGCGAACGATGTCAACTCCGCAGGCTGCGTGGGTTGCAGTATTGAAGATTTGGATCATTATGATCTTCAAACAGAGGAAGAGGGTCCTGGCCATGCCCATCGTGCATTTTCGCAAGTAATTCAGCAAGCTGCATATCCAGCGCTTCAGCTCTGCTTATCGCAGGCGCCCGTTTCGATAAGCGAAGGATGTAGACAGGGACTGGAGTCTTGCATTCATGAGCAGTATTGTAGTTATAGCCGAGGTTGTTAAGGTCGACCACGAAATAGGAGTGTTTTCCGGGATATACGTTGACAGCGACGAAGCGAGTCTCGTAATCTGGGCGATATTCACGTAGGCAATGCTGGACCTTTGACGCAAATGGATGTATAGATTCCAGGTAGTCTTTAGGGTCGAGAACACTATTAGGGACATCGCCGAGTATTCGAACTGCATCTTCTGAATGAAGCTCTTGAAGGAATTGAAGCATGATGTGTGGGATTTGAGTCATCATATGTTCGCGAATCTGTTGCTTTGAGTCCCCCATCGTAAGGATAACAATGTGTTAAGTCTTTTGCGCTTCTTGTAAAAGAGGATTCCAATGCTTATCAATTCTGACCTTTCCGAAGCTTTTGGGGCCCGTATGTAGGAAGCTGCTTGTGAAACTGCTCTCAATCCAGGGTTATCATTTATTTCAGGCGAACCACACCGCCCTGGATGCAAATAGGAATAGCGAAGCATATATCTAGAACTGATAGAAACGTAGCGCTGATCGTGATCGGTTCAATCCTTTGTTTCAGGCATTCCTTTCAATATTAACTGGGACCTACGTGGCCTCAATTGTGTGGTTGATCATAAGCTTCCACGTAATTGTATAGAAATTTCAGCTCTTCCTCTTAGCAATTATCCCCACCGTTTCTCGGGTGAGCAATGGAAGAAACCCGACGTAATCAGGCTGCGTTTGGCGGGAGGGGAGGACTTTCATTGGATTTCACAATGCGGCTAACGTGACTTACGTGATTCTGTCGGAATATGTCGATTCCGTTTGCTTATTAAGGGGTAAGAAGCCGTACGAGCGATTATACAGTATGAGGTCTCTGATTTTTAGTAGTAATCTAGCTAGAGCGCTATATAAGGCGATTAGGCGACTGTGTGCCCTAGTAGACCCTATCGATCAAACTTAACTAATGGAAAGAGTGAATGATCTGCCATATGATTAATGTCCATGAGGCATCAATCAGGCATACAGTTGGTAAGTGTATGTAAGCAACCGTTATATTCCGACATAGAATTACTTACAATTTTTCCATTATTTACTCTGTACATGATCTTCGAGTATGCCCAACTTTTCCACATGCAGTACATTTTGACGGTGCCTTCTTCCTCTTCTGTATAGGCTCTCCTTTATTATTTTGCTCTAATTGGTCCCACTTCCGTTTTTTAGGCTTTGGCAAAGGAATCAGAGGCTCTAAGAGTGGAAGATATTCTGATTCACTTTCACAAAGACCAGTTCGCCAGAATGGGTGGATATCTGTCAATGGAATAGCTTTATTGTTCTCCAATAAACTAGAAATCCGATGTGCACAAGGAAGTCCCATTGTTCTTGTGAATGTATTTGTACAGGGAGGCAAAGGAGCTATTTCTGTGGCTCTTTTAGCCTTTGTAACTTGCTCACTGATTTGTCGAATTGAATATCGAGAGGTCCTAGTCATAATATGAGTATAGAGCTGATATGATGGTACAACTTGCCTTTCAATTTGATCTCTTGTAAAATAATATTCAAGTGTAGTATGTTGGCCTTGCAAAGCTTGTGAAATCCTTTCAAATACCATCAATATATCCCCAGATGAAGCACCTATATGCTTTTTTAAAAAGGCATGTGAACCTTCAACTCGTGATGTTGCTGAATTACCTAAATGTAGGTATTGTTGTGTCCATGCAACTATGAATTTTTCTTTATGAATTAGCCAGGTTTCCTTAATATACCGGAGGGAAGGGGAGGCTTGATATTGCTTCTCAAATTCTGATAGCCTAGTATTGTAGTCATTCTCTGCTGTAGAATAGATTAGCTGGTTCCATGATTGTAGAAATTCTTGATGCTCATTATTTGTACAAAAGTGCTGCTTTGTATTAGATGTTATATTCTTATTAATGTGCCATATACAAAGTAGATGTGGATTATCTGGACAGACAACCTTAATTGCACCTAATAAAGCAAGATCTCGGTCAGTACAAAGAACTGGATTAAAGGGTAAGGGTTCAAGCAATGAGAAAAATGATTTCAAAGCCCAAATATAGCTCTCTTCCTGTTCATTTTGCATAAAACAAAATGCAATACTGAATGTTGAATTTGATGGTGATACACCAATAATATGCAATAAAAGCATGCCATATCGATTTGTTTTGTAGGTGCAGTCTAGGACAAATACCCTATTATACTTATTAGCATATTTGATTGACTCTGGATGTGCAAACATAAAAAAGAGAATATGTCCTTCTATATCTTGCTTAAAAGCATATTTCCATGAATTTTCCTGTAAAGTCTTTAGTAGAAATTCAAGAGAGGTACTATTACCAAGCTTCTTTCTTCGTAAAGAATCGCGTGCATTGTATATGTCTTTAGATGTAACTAATGCATTAGGATACTGTCTCCTAATCAGAGCTAGGGTATCACGGGGCTTTGATCCAGTTTCAGATAGATCTAGAATCCTTTGAAGCTGCTCTTCTGTAAGTCTGCGAGCTGCAGGATGACCTATCATATTACCATTAGTAGTATGATTGTGACTTGGGTTTCGTACCTTTAATTCCCACTTATCCCCTAAAACCCTTTTACCATATAGCCTGAATGGGCAACCGATTCGCCGGGTAGTTGTTAGTCGTCGATTCGCCCCTTCTAGTGCATTTATTCGATCATGATATAAGCCACCACGATCACAGCCAAGGAAGACATTCTTATTCGTATTTGACCGAATAGTAGTGACTGCGTAGCCTTGTGAGAGAGCATGCTCACAAACAGAAGCAATAAGCAGCTCCCTGCTATCAAAAAC
>JBCJKO011197996.1:0-15450 GCA_039877535.1 Touit batavicus
GGCCTGGCTGCTCACGCCGTTTGAGAAGCCGCCCGCGCCAGCACCGTCGATGGTCAGCGCGCCGCCGACGCTGAGCGCGATGTCGCCGGCGTTGCCGGTGCCGCTCGCGTTCGTGCTGACCGAGCCGCCGCGCGCCAAGGTCAGCGTGCCCGCGGTGCTGACCGCGACGTCGCCACCCCGACCCGACCCGAACGTCGCGCTGGTCACGCTCGCCCCGCCCTGGATCAAGGCGGAGCCGGCGCTGATCGCGACCGCGCCGGCGTTGCCGGACTGCAGCCCCAATCCGCGCGACGCCGCCGCGATCTCGGTGACACCCTGGCCGCCGCCGCCGTCCAGCACCAGCGCACCAGGCGTGCTCACCTGCACCGTGCCGCCCGCGCCGGTGCCGAACGTGTTGCTGTCGATGAAGCCCTGGTTTAGCACCGCCACGCTGCCAGCACTCACCCGCACCGTGCCGGCCGCGCCGGCCGCGCCCTGCTCGGCCTGGCTGCTCACGCCGTTTGAGAAGCCGCCCGCGCCAGCACCGTCGATGGTCAGCGCGCCGCCGACGCTGAGCGTGATGTCGCCGGCGTTGCCGGTGCCGCTCGCGTTCGTGCTGATCGAGCCGCCGCGCGCCAAGGTCAGCGTGCCTGCGCTGAGCGTGATCGTGCCAGCGTCGCCGACCATGGCCGTCGTAGCAGGACTGGCTGCGCCGCTCGGGTCCGATTTGGACAGGATCTGCGCGCCGGACGCGACCGTTGCGCCTTCCGTCAGGGCGATGCCGATCGACCCGGCCACGCCGCTGCCGGACGTGTTGGCCTCGATCAGGGCACGATCCTGGACGGTCACGCTTGCGCCAGTCAGACTGATCGTTCCCCCGGTGCCGGCCGGGACCGGGACGCCGTTCGCGTCCACCAATCCTGTTCCGTAGGTCTCGCTCTCGATCCTCGTTCCCGACCCGTCCAGCGATACGCTGCCGGCGTTCACGCTGATCGACCCACCTTTGCCGCGGCCTCTCGCGTTGCTCACCACCACTGCCCCGTTCTGCAGCGTCAGAGCGCCCGTGCTGATCGCAACCGACCCGCCGTTACCCAATGCCGGAGCGTTCGTGGCGACAGTGGAGGAGTCCACCGTCACAGTTCCTCCCGCCACGGTGCCGATGCTGATCCTCGGGGCGCGACCGGTCCCCGTCGCCGACGCCACGACGGTTGCTCCGTTCTGGATGGTCACGGCTCGATCGCCGTGCAGTGAGAGCACCCCATCCGACCCGGGAATGCTGTTGTCGGTTACGATGACGCTGGCCGACACCGAGAGGTCGCCCGCGTGGATGAATACGCTGCCGCCGTTCGGGTAGATCGTTGAATTGCTCGTCACCTGCACGCTTCCGGACCGGGTCACGGTGAACGGCGGCCCAGCCCGCGGGTCGACCGGCACTTCGCCCGGCCCAGCGGCACTGCTAATGTGAACCGTCCCTGCCGGCGCCACCAGGACACCGCTGCTGATCGTCACGTTGCCGCCCACAAGCCCCAGCGTGTTGCCTGAGGAGAGTTGCAGCGTCGATCCACCGACCGTCACCGGCCGTGGGCTTGCGGACAGGAAGCCGAACGCCTCCGGCGGCGCCGCACTGAGGGTGCTGGCGTCGGGGTTGGTGGCCTGGAAGTGCGCCCCGTCCCGCATGCGCAGGTAGTCGGCCGAGCTGGCGTGAAAGCTGCCGCCAACGCTGACGCTCGCGTTCGGCCCGAACACGACGCCAGCCGGGTTGATCAAATAGAGGTTCGCCCCCGGGATGCTGGACGCGACGTTGCCGTTGATGGACGAGGCTGAGCCGCCTGTCACCCGACCGACCACGTTGCTCACGCTCGACGGTCCCGTGAAGGTCGCCGTCTCGCCCCTGGTCAGCCCGAAGGTGCCGAAGCTGTGGAACAAGTTGCCGCCGACCTGCCGACCCAGACCAGCACCGATCGTGTAGTTCGGTCCGGAGAGCGTCTGCGCCGGCGACAACCGGCCGTCCACCGTGATCCTTTGCGCATGGGCGTTACTGCTGAGCACCGTGGCCAGAACGGCGAACCAGATGGCAGGAGTGAACCGGCCGGGAGATGTAGGCACCATCGATCATCCAGCGTATCACTTTCATGATCTCTATGGTTGTGCGGCGACGCTGGTCAAGAATGATATCCAGGAACACCTTGCGATGGTGGTGACGCATGCAGATGCCAGTAGGCTGGCTCGACCCTCAGGTGTTCTCGCCCTTCTAGTCATGCTGACGGCGGGCGCCGCGCTCTGCCCTAGCAGCGGCTCGGCACAATCACCGTCTCTGGCACAGCCTGGAACGCAGTCCGCCGTGCCAGGTCCAGTAGCCAGCAGGCCATCTCCCGGCGGCATGTCTTCGGTCGAAGGCTTCCGCCAAGCTCGCTTCGGCATGGGTGAGGCAGAGATACGCCAAGCTATTCAGCGGGACTTCCCGGCTACCGCCGGGCGGCTCGCCCGAGCGACGCACCCGCGGGAGAGGACAACGGTGCTCTCCTTCACGGCTGACGAGTTGCTGCCCGGCGCCGGACCAGCGCAGCTCTTCTACATCCTCGGCTACGCCTCAAAGCGGCTGGTGCAGGTCAACATCATCTGGTCTAGCGACGGCCGCAGCGCTACGCGGGACGAGGGCGTCATCGCTGCTGCGAATACCCTCCGCGACCACCTGCAGGCGCAGTATCCGGCACCGCCCGACAAGGTCGTGGTGAACCAGAAGGTCGGGGAGAACGCGTTCGTGGTGTTCCGCGCCGCTCAGGCGGATCGTATGGTGCTGCTGGTACTCAGCGGTGTCCCGACCACCGGGCGCGCGGGCCAGGCATCAGGGATGTCACCCCTGACGTTGCAGCTCTCCTATATCAGTAATTATAAAGCTCCTGATATCTTCCGCATCGAGCACGGTGGCTTCTGAGGGCTTTCGGATCGGGAGGCCTGTGCAGCAGGGATCACGCGCCAGGGACCGCGCGTAGGTCCGCTTGCTTGAGCAGCGATGCGAGTGCCGCGCCGCGATTGCTGCCACGGGCCTGCTCGGCCAAGGCAACGGCATCGTACCAGTATCCGGCGCGCACGAGCGCGCCGACGCGCTGGTCGATGGAGGCGTTGCGACCCGCGGCCTCGAGAACTGGGCTGCCAGGTCGGACCTCGATCAGGGCGGTGGCAACGAGGTCTTGCGAGGGTGCGCGCGGATCCAGCACGAAGGTGAGCGACCAAACGCAGAGCACGTTGGCGGGAACCCGGATGCCGTGGTCGCGCAGGCGGACAACACCGAAGCCGGGCGATTGGCTGCGAAGGCTGAGGCGCGCGAGCGGTCGTGCCTGGCCCGGTGCGCTGATCGCCAATTGCATGGGCTCGACGGTGATGCCCGACGAGATATAGCAGAGTTCCGGCTGGTCGGTCGCCGTGAGCCCCACGCCTCGCAGGGGAGCGACGAGATCAAGCGTCAGCTCGCCGCCGACGCCGCGGGCGTCGCGCGTGGCCGCACCGGTTCGCCCGGTGGGCGCACCTCGGCTTGGTAGGCCACCCTCGTCAGCGGCCCGGCCTCGCGCCTGGCCGGATGCGGGCTGCGCTGACCCGACACGCCACGTCGCCGTGCCCGCGATTCCGAAAGCCAGGCCAAGGAACGTTCGTCGTGCATCCACCACGGTCGATCTCCTCAGAGCCAGTTGCCGATGAGCAGGAACGGTGCCCAGTAGGCTGGGTGGCTGAGTAGGGGGTCCGCCAACATGCTGCGCTGCGCGCCCTGCAGCGCGCGCGCCTTCGAGACCGCTCCACCCTGCAGGTGGGCGTAGAAATCCACAACCAGTGAGCCTGCAGCCTGGTCGCTCACCGACCACAGCGTCGCTACCGCGCTGCGGGCGCCGGCCTTCAAGGCGAGCCCGGCCAGGCCGAGCGCCGCTCGGTCATCGCCGGCGGCAGTCTGGCAGGCGTCCAAGACCAGGAGCTCGAGGCCCGGCTCACGGAAGCGGGCCAGCTTGATGCTGTTCTCGAGGTCGTCCAGGTCGAGCCGGCCGTCGTAGGTCAAGACGAAGGTCTGGCTTGGGTCACTACCGAACTGGCCGTGCGAGGCGATGTGCACGATGCTGTAGTCCACATCCCGCAGGTCGCGCTCGAAGCTCTGCCGCACGAATGCGCTGTTGAGCAGCACGGTGCCGCCCTCGAGCCGATGCACGCCCTCGACCTCCTCGACCACCTCCGGCAAGGCCGGGAAGCCTTGGCGGCTCTGCGAGAGGCCTGCGGTGAGCGTGCGCGGCGTTCCGGCTTCCAGCGGCTGCGGATCGACGAGCTGCAAGCCCGGCACGGTCGCGAGGGCGTAGCGCTCGACGAGGAAGTGCCTGCCGTCGTGCAGCGCGGCGAGGGGAACGGTGCGTAGAACCCCGTCCGGCACGATCACCAGCGTGACGATCCTGCGCCCGCTGAGCGCGGCGTCGATCGGCCGGATGATGAGGTCATACAGGCGTTGTGCCGGGACGAGGAACTCGTTGGTGGAGCGCCGCTCGAGCAGCACGCGGAACTGCTCCACCTCCGCCCGCAGACTCTGCCCGGTCACAGGGACGACGACCTGGCGGTAGGTCTCGCCGACGCTGACGAGGAGCGCTAGCCGATCCGGGAAGATCACTGGGTAGACGACGGCCGTATCGGCCGCCACCGTGTCGATACCGTGCCGCCTCGCGTCTAGATTCGCAATGCAAGCGTCGCGGAAGTAGTCCTGGAGCTCGCTCCTTTTCCGCTCTTCCAGCGTGTCACGCGCCTCGCGGATGAGAGGCGGCGCCCCCCGCGAGTCGCGGCTGGCAAGCCGTAGCAGCAGGTCGGCGAACTGAAGATAAATGGCATCAGGGGCATCCCTGAACGACGCGGCTCCCCCCGAACCATCAGCAGGAACATCCTGGCGAACGGATTGCAAGGTCGCCATCGCTTGTCGGAAGCTTGCCAGAGCGGCGGCATCGTGCCCGAGAGCACGCTCGATCCTCGCATGCTGCCACTCCAGCCGGAACAGGATGTCTGCCGCCGAGACTTGCTGCGCTTCGAAGGACGCCCGCTGCGTGAGGTCGGCGGCCTGCTCCAAGCGCCCAGCCCGCTCGCGGAGGTGCCCGAGGCCGCCGAGAGCGAGTGCGTCGAGGGTCGTGTTCCCCAGCTTGCTAGCGATCGCCTTCGTGGCCTCGAACGCTCGCTCGGACTCCGCCACAAGTTGCGGTGGCAGCTCGTCGCCAGGAACGCCTTCCAGAGCGGCCGTGCCGGCGGCGACGAGCGCCAACGCTACCTGGTAGCTGGGCTGCAGCTGCGTCAGCCGGTCAGTCGCGCGGCGCAGTAGAAACGCTCCCTGGTTTGGATCGCGGCGGTCAAGTGCGAGGCGTCCGGCGTTCACTTCGGCCGTCGCGGCAAGGGCGAAGTCGCCGCCCGCCTCAGCATGCTGGACGGCTTCCTCATAAGCTTGTGCAGCCTGTTGCAGGCGGCCCGTCGTAGCGTAGAGGTTGCCGAGGTCGTTGGCGCTGGCGCCTGCCACGATCGCATCACCCAACTTGCGCGCGTAGGCCTGGCTGTCCAGCAACAACGGCTCAGCTGCTGCGGTCCGCCGCGACATGAAGGCGAGGTTACCTAGGGCACCACTGGCAGCAGCCATCAGCGGCTCGTCGCTTGCTGTCCGCGCGCGTGCCAGGGCGGCAGTCAAGTCCTCGGCGGCCTCGCGGAACTGGCCCTCTACCCTGTAAGCCTCGCCACGCATGGCCAGCGCCTCCGCTTCCAGACGCGGCGCGCCGGCGAGCCGGCACAATCGGACTGCTTCAGTCCAGTGCCGCGTGGCACCGATGATGTCACCGACGTCGTAGGCCGCCGAGCCACGCCCGAGGAGATCCAGGGCTGCTTGCCGATCCTCCCGGGGGCTTGCTCGCGCCGTGGAGAGCAGCCCGGCCAGCACGAGCACGACCCAGAGCCAGAGCACGACGTGACATCGCAGGATACGACACCTCCTCATCACTTCTCTCTCATCAGCACACGAACCCCGGTCTCGCCTCTGGAAAGCCGCGCGCAGTGGAAGGCAGCGCAGGGATCGCGCTGTTCCAGCGCCTTGAACATCGCATACGCTCCGGAATGCCCAGCCTGAAGGGCAGCGTAGGCAGCCTGGTAGCGTAGGACGTCCGGCTGGTCCACGGCTTCGGTCGAGGTGAGCGGTGTCATGACTGTGAGCGCGTCGCGCCTGCCCTTCAATACGAACTCGCCGACCGGCCGAAAGTGGTGTTGCAGGCAGCGGGTTGCCGTGACGCCAGACACAGCGACGCGCGAGCCGATCACCTTGTTCAGGCTCTCAAGCCGGGCCGCAACGTTTACCACGTCGCCGACTGCCCCGTAGTTCAGCCGCGCCCGCGTGCCGACGTTGCCGACCAGGGCGACTCCGGTATGCACGCCGATGCGCGTCGTGCCGAAGTCAATGCTCTGCGCGCGCTGCTCCGCGCTGAAGCGGCAGGCGAAGGCGTCGATGCGTAGAGCAGCGGTAACTGCCCGATCCGCATGGTCTTCCTGCGCTCGCGGGGCGCCGAACAAGGTTTGTAAACCGTCACCCTCGAACACGCTCACCAGGCCGCCGCAAGCTAGCACGGCAGCGCAGACGCCATCGAAGTAGTCACGCATCAGAGCTGCGACCTGTTCCGCTGGCAGCGCCTCCGCGAGTGTGGTGAAACCTGTGACGTCGGTGAACAGGATGGAGACCTCGCGGCGCTCGCCGCCGAAGCTTGGCAAGCTCCCGCGGGAGAGCAGATCCTCGATGATGCGCGGGTCTAGGTAGTGCTCGAACGTCCGCCTGAGCCGCAGCCTCTCCCGGATGCCAACCCCTTGCAACACCCAGATCGTGCCTGTGGCGCTGCCGATCCAGGCAAGGACAGCTGGGACGCCGGGCAAGATGATCCCTGCCGTGCCGAACACCGCTTGCACGGTCCACGCGATCAGCACGAGGCCGGCAGCGAGAGCCGCAGCAAGGGCAAAGCTGGCGGACGGCAACGCCAAGCTCGTGGCAGCGGCGGCCACAGAGCAAACCCAGATAATCGCCGCGTCCGCGACCCTGGGCAGGACGGTCCGCCCTGCCGCCTTGCCGGCGTAGGCACGCATGAGCTGGTCGGCCAGGTATGCATGCAGCATGACCCCGGTGAGCGGCTCGCCTCCTCCCAATCCAGTGCTGAGCGGCGAGGCAAAGCTGTCCTTCACACTCGGCGCCTCCGTGCCGATCAGCACGATGCGCCCACGTACCAACGAGGCTCCTCCATCGCTGTGCATCAGATCACCGAGGCTCACTCTCTGGAAACGGTCCCGCCCGCCGACGAAGTCGAGTAGCGTCTGGTAACCGGCGGCATCCACGCGTGCATATGGGCCGTAGCTCTCAGCGAGGAGCGTTACGCGGCCGTGACCTAAGGCAAGGTCATCGCCCGTCGCGTGAAGCTTCTGACCGGTGCTGTATTCTGCGAGAGCGGCGCCCAACGCGAGCACGTTCCTCTTCGTGCTCGCGTCGGTCGCTGCGATCAGTCCGCGCCGGACGACGCCTCCTGGGTCGGTTATGACGTCGGCGAGCACGGCGCGCGGACTCCCGGCCAGGGTCGAAGGCGGCGAGATACCCTGGCTGCCTTGGTCAGGAAGCTTGTAGATCCAGAAGATCTCTGGATGTCGTGCCAGGAGGCCGGCAAGAGCTTGGTGGCCAGGCGGCACAGGGCGATCTCGGTAGATGTCCACACCGATGGCTTGGGCGTTCCAGCTCGTCAGGCGGCCGAGCACGGAGGCCAGATCCTCATCGCGTAAGGGCCAGCCATACCGGCCGATGTCTGACTCCGTCACCGAGACGAGAAGGATACGGTCGCTGCGCTCCTTGCCCGCCCACGCGGCGACCAGGTGGTCGTAGGCGATCAGCTCAGCAGGTTGAAGCCAGGCCAGCGCGCGACAGACAAGGACGATAGCGGCCACACCCTGGGCAGCGAGCATGACTACCAGACATCGGCGGCGCGGGCGTTCCTGCGTTGTCGAGGCGACCGGCACACGCTGCTTGAGACCTAAGGATCGACGCACGGTGTCTACCACGATGGAGCTTTCCGAAGCAGGCTGATCACCTGCGGATACTCGGCGTGCCCTTGGCGAGTAGCTGGCGGAACTGGGTGCGCGCTCCGGGATGGGGGATCAGCCCCGTGCACAGCTCCTCCATGTGCTCGAGGCTGGTCGCGCGCGCCTGCGCCCGAGCGATCAGCCGCGGGGCGATCGGGCCCATGACCGCGGCGAGCGCCCGCGTCACGCGGGTAAGCGTCGCGGCGTCGAGGTCCAGGCTGCCGGGCGCACCAATGGCCGAGCTTCCCCGCAGGGTGCTTGACGCGCTCAGCAGCGCGGACATCTCGCGGACGAACTGCGTTCGCGATGCTCCCTCCGGCAGCGCCTCGGCGAGCTGGTCGCACAGCTCTCCGACCGACCGTGCCCGCGCCAGCGCGCGACGCAGGTGGTAGCTCGCCATCGGCCCGATGTCGTGGGCGAGGCGGCGCTCGATCGTGGACAGCGACGAGCCGTCGAGGGTGAGGCCGCCGCGCGGCTCGCGCACCTCGGGCGAGGGCAGGACGATGGTCGTCGGACTCTCGGCGCGCGGCGTGGGAGCCTCGGACAACGCTCGGAGTGCTGCGGCCATCTCGGCCGCGCTCGCGTAGCGCGCGTCGGCCCGCTTCGAGAGCGCGCGGTCGACCACCTCGACCAGCCGTGCGGGCAGGTCGGGGCGCAGGGCGGCCAGCGCGGGATGCGGCTCGCTGGTGATCTTGCGGATCGTCTCGAGGTACGTCTCGCCGGTGAACGCGCGCTGTCCGGCGAGCAGCTCGAAGATCACGCAGCCGAGCGCGAACAGGTCGCACCGCCCGTCCACCGCTTCGCCCCGGCACTGCTCCGGGGCCATGTAGCTCGGCGTCCCGAGCAGCATCGCGGTCTGCTTCGCGTCCGGCACGTCGAGCCGCGAGATGCCGAAATCGGCCACCTTGAGCCCGCCGTTCGCGGTCATTAGGATGTTGGCCGGCTTGATGTCGCGATGCACGATGCCGAACGCGTGCGCGTATGCCAGCGCGTCCAGCACGCCGAGCGCCACGCGGCACGTGTTGCCGACGCTCACCGGCGTGCCGCGCTTGAACACCCGGCCGAGATCGGCGCCGGCGACGTACTCCATGACGAGGAACGGATTGCCCTCGTGCGTGGCGTAGTCGTGGACGCCGATGATGTTCGGGTGCGAGCACCGCCCGGCGAGCCGCGCCTCGTTGTGGAAGCGCCGCACGAACCCCTCCCGGCTCTCGCCGTCGAGGAGGTTCGCGCGGATCAGCTTGATCGCGACCGGCCGGTCGATCACGGGGTCATGCGCCCTGTAGACGACGCCCATGGCGCCCGCGCCGAGCGTTGCCTCGACGTGGTAGCGGCCGATCTGGCGCGGCGTTTCCGGGAGGGGCATGGCCGTTTCCTCAGCCCTCGAGCAGGCCCATGGCGGCGACCAGGCTGCGCCTCATGCGACTGAACGCGGTCGCGAGCGCTCCGATCTCGTCGTGGCTCGGGTAGTCGAACTCCGGCAGGTCCAGGTTGCCGAGGCTCACCGCGTCGGCGAGCCGGGAGACCCGGCGGATGGGCACCAGGATGGAGACGTGCAGCAGGGCGTTGATGAGGACCATCATCAGGGCGAACATGGCGAGCAGCGTCCCCATGACGATCCAGAAATCGTGCCGCGCCTGCTGCTCGGCGAGGCGCAGCGGCACCGAGACGATCTTGGCGCCGATGATCGCGTTGGGCTTCCAGCCGAAGCCGTTCTCCCGGCCGTAGATGTCGAGCATCTGCCGCGGGGCCGCGTCGGGCGTCGAGTGGCACGCGAGGCAGCCGCTGTCGCTCGTCCGCACCGGCTCCGCGTAGGAGAGCACGTCGCCGGCCGGGGTCGCGCGCTGCGTCGCCAGCGAGGTGAGCGTCGGCTGCGCCGTGAGCGCGTCGATGATGCTGGCCTCCCAGGGCGCCGGCTTGTCCGTCGGGTTGGTCGGGTTCGGCGCGGGCTGGCGGAAGCTGTAGTCCGGGAAGTCCTTGACCAGCCGGTCGAACACCTGCTGCGCCGCGTAGAAGGGGATCGACTGTGGGAAGAACGCAAGCGGTGCTCTGCCACCCCAGGCCGCGACAACTGGGCGCGACAAGCCGGCGAAGACAAGGTCGCCACGTCGTAACGCAAGCTTGCCGAAGAACCCCCATCCGACGTCATCTACGCTCAGCGGACGATTGGGTAGCGGAAGCCCTGTAGCAAGCCACAGTAGGAAGGAACCTGCGAGGGTCCGCTCGGAGCGTGAAGCCGAAGCGGAGGCCGTCAGTGTGGAAGTCGAGCTGATTTTGGCTCGGTGCTGGGCGGAGAAGCTCATGAACGCCAGCATGTCGTGCTCGGTGCTGTCCACAGGGCAAGGAGCTTACCCGCTATCAAACGCTCATTCTGCGTTTTGAGATGTTCCATTCGGTGTTCAGATAGCCTCGACCATCAAGGTGAACACGTAACCTACGCCACGCTCGGTCTGGATGATGCTCGGTATGTGCGGGTCAATGTCGAACTTGCGCCGAAGCCGCAGCACCTGCACATCAATGCTGCGGTCGAAAACATCTTCGTGCCCTCTTGTCGCTTTCAGAAGATGTTCCCGGGTCAACGGTCGCCGCGGGGCGTCCAGGAACGCCAGCAGCAACATGTATTCGGTTCTAGTCAGTGAAACTGGGCTATCCTTCGCATCAGTGAGATGTCGCGTCCGCTTGTTCAGCGTCCAGCTGCCAAAGCGCAGTCGGGATCGCGGCTCGTCGCGGGCAGAGCTCAAGACCTCTTCTGCCGACACGTGAGCCCGACGCAGGACAGCCCGCACCCGGGCGAGCAGCTCGCACGGGGCGAACGGCCTCGCGATGGAGTCGTCTGCGCCAAGTTCCAGGCCAACGACACGCTCGGTCACGTCGGCCTGATCGTCTGTCAATAGGATGATCGGCAACGTCGTGCGGGAGCGTAGCTCCTTCAGCAAGTCAAGGCCATTATCCTGGCCAAGCCGCCTATCGAGTATAACCATGCTGAACCGCTGGGTCGACAGCAGGGGCGCTACGTCCTGCTTTCCCGAAGCTGTGACGACGCTCATGTTATGCTGCCCGAGGTAGTCCGCCAGCATGCGCCGATCAGCAAGGTCATGGTTCACGACAAGGATGCGCGCTCGACGCACGGGAGTATCTGGCGTCGTAACGCCTTCTGCCCGCTTGAATAAGTCTGCCAGGAGTAGGTTCTGGTGCTGGGAGGCATACAGGGCTTGCTCACGATGCATTGTGTTCGCTCTCCTGTTCCATGGAGGCGCGATGCCGTCCACCTTGTGAAGCATCGCGGCGGTCATGGTTGCTTGCCGTCCTTGGCTGCACCGGATAGATGCACGCGCTGGCCCATAGCGTCTGTGGCGGAAGCCACACCGGAGCATGGCTGGCAAACGACGCCGAAACGCCTACTCGCCGTTGAAGCCCTCGTTAAGCTTTTTGGCCATCCTGCTCAGGCGCTCTGCGTCCAAGAGGACAATGGCGCCACGCCGCCGATCAATCAGCTTGGCACGCGCCAATGCGTTCAGCTCGCGGGTGATTGCCTCGCGGTGGCTGCTCACCCTGGCTGCAAGCTCGGCGTGGGTGGGTGGAGGGGACACGACAGGGTAGCCGTTGCCTTCTGGAAGAACGCGGGCGAGCCGCAGCAGCTCGGCATGTAAGCGCTGGCGGACGTTAAGGCTGGACTGCTCGTCAGCGCGGTTAGCCAGCATCCTGATCTGGCTGACCAAGGTTTGCAGTAGAAGGTCGCAAACATCCGGGTGTTCGTGCACCACCTGCCTGAACACGCTGGCCGGCATGCGCGCGACCAACGTGTTGGATACAGCGAGAATGCCGGATGACCGTGGTTGCTGGTCGATGGCGGCAAGCTCACCGAAGAACTCGCCGCCACCGATGTCGCGTAGTATGAGTTCGCGCACGGCACCGGGGATGACCACGCGCAAGTGGCCGTGCAGCACGAAGAACAGGTCCGTACTGTCTTCTCTGTAGTCCAGAACCCACTCCTTCGCGCTCACCCGCCGCCAGGTGCATCTGGCGTCCAAGCGCTGAATGTCGGATATTCCGAGCGAGCGAAACAGCGGGATGCGCGCCAACGTTCCGACAGGCTGGGTCATGTCTCGACGTGGTTTGCGGCAAGAGTATTCAGGATAGCAACCACGTCACAGATCCGGCCGAACAGGCGAAAGGCAATCAGGATCAGCACGACCAGTATGGCCGTCAGCAGACCCTTCTGCAGCTCTCCCGCGATCCCCGCTCGTGCCAGCAGGTCGGCTCGGAAGCCCTCGATCGCAGCAATCCCCGCCATGATGACGTGGAACAGTCCCAGGATGAGGGACCGAACGGTGTCGAGTGCCTGGATCATGCCTTCCCTCGGTGTGGTTCAAAGAGTGCTGGCTCCAGGTTACACTGAAGGGCGTCGATGCCGCTCTGGCAAAGGCGTTCCGCGCCTATAGTGTTACCCTGATCCGAACCACGTCAGCTGGTCGCCTCCGGCGCGATGAGGTTGGCTCCCGTCAGGCAGCGAGGTCAAGCGGGACAGCCGCGGCGGGCTTCTCAGCCAAGGTCTGCCAGCCGTCTATCTTGCACATGGTGATCTGGCCCGAGGCGAGCAGCGTCCAGAACAGCAGCGCAGCCGTTTCGGCCGAGGACAGCACGGTCTAGGTCCTGATTCGGCGCTTGAACTCCTCGTGCAACCGCTCGATCGCATTCCTGCTGGCGGTCATTTTGCATCGCATGTGGCTTGATGGCAGTGAAGTTCCGCTGGGGTAAGAAGGCGCCGGCAGCCGCCGCGTGACGGAAGAAGTTCGAGTTTCCGCCTGACAAGAGCAGAGCCGCGTCGTTCCCGTGGGGACGATGGGCAAGGTGATCTCGTTGAGTGTCCGGAACCGGATCGCAGCAACGCATCCAGGTCGCGAAACAGATTGCGACGCCTCACCCTCCTGACCCCATCATGCGGCGGCCGTGCGCCGACCGCGAAGAGAAGCGAGTGACTCACGGGAAGGGCAGCCGGCAACGAGGAGCAGCTTGACACCAGCAATCCCAATCAGAGAAGACACTTAACATACAACTCCGGCTGTAGTACTAGTGTCCTCCTGCGGCTCCGGATCCCCTGCGCAGCAGAGACACAGACCCCGCCCCCAGCAGCAACATGACGCCGAGCAGGGCGAAGCAGTCGGCATAGCCCATCAGCGTGGCCTGGGCGCGCACCGTGCTGCCGACCGCGATCACGGCGCGGTGCATCGCAGCGGCAGCATCGGGGCTGCCATGCGTTATGAAATACTGCTGCAAGCCCGCCAGCCGCGTCTGCGTGGCCGGCTGCAACGCCGAGACGTGGGCGTTGATGATGAATGAGTGGTATTGCTCGCGCTTGGTGAAGAACGTCTCCAGCGCCGCGACGCCAATCGCCCCACCCAAGTTGCGCAGCATGTTGAACAGCCCGGACGCGGCACCCGCCTCTTGCGGCATGATGCCGACCATGGCGATGGCGGACAGCGGCGTCATCACCAGCGCCTGGCCGAAGGCGCGCGTGATGTTGGGCGCCAGGAACTGCGGCGCGGCATAGTCGGCGCTGAGATGTAGGTTCATGAAGCAGCTTGCCGCGAACACCACGAGGCCGACGCCGACCAGCACGCGTGGGTCGAAACGGCGCATCAGTTGCGGCACGAGCGGAATGATGAACAGCTGAGGCAGCCCGACCCAGGCCATCACCGCGCCGCTCTGCTGCGCGCTGTAGCCCTGCGACACCGACAGATACTGCGGCAGCAGGTAGGCCGAGCCGTAGAGGGCGAAGCCCAGCAGGAAGTTGCTCACGGCGCCGAAGCCGAAGTTGCGCCGCGCCAGCAGCCGCAGCCGCACCAGCGGCTCGGGGCGCCGGAGCTCCACCACCAAAAACGCCAGCAGCGCCAACGCCGACACCAGGCTGAGCTTGACGATCATGGGCGAGCCGAACCAGTCGTAGACGTTGCCCTCGTCCAGCACGGTTTGGAACGTCGCCAGGCCCACAGCCATCAGCGCAATGCCCAGCCAGTCGCCGCGCCTGAGCAGCCCGGGCTGCGGCTGCGAGGCGGGCAGGGCATACCACAGCGCCGCCAGGATGACCGCGCCTGGCACCAGGTTCATGTAGAAGATAGTCTGCCAGCCGTAGTTGTCGGTCAGCCAGCCGCCGATGGCCGGGCCGATCGACGGCGCGAAGGTCGCGGTGACGGAGAAGCCCGCGAAGCCTAGGGCACGGCGCGACGGTGGCAGCATGGCGATGATGATGGTGAACGCCATCGGGATCAGGACGCCGCCGAACACCCCTTGCAGGGCGCGCAGCACGATCATTTCTCCCAGGCTGTGCGCCTGGCCGCAGGCGACGGAGAACAGCAGGAACAGCGCCGCGAAGCCGAGCAGGAAGCGGCGCATGGAGAACACGCGGCTGAGGAAATCGGTCATCGGGATGATGATGATCTCGCCGATCAAGTATGCCGTGCTGATCCAGGTGCCGTTGACGCCACCGGTGCTGATGCCGCCCTCGATGTCCGGCAGCGACGAATTGGTGACTTGGATGTCCAGCACCGCCATGAAGGCGCCGATCAGTGCGCCGCCGACGGCGATCCAGGTCTTGAGCGGGACGGGCGGCTCAGCCGCTGCGGTTGCCATGTCACCTTACCTCGCCCCACGGGTGTCGATGGTCGGCTCGACCGACATGCCTGGGCGTAAGCGGCCCAGCAGCGGGTCGTTCGGATCGATGCGCAGCTTCACCGGCACGCGCTGCACGATCTTGGTGAAGTTGCCGGTGGCATTGTCCGGCGGCAGCAGCGCGAACTCCTGCCCGCTAGCGGGTGCGACGCTGTCCACCGTGCCGTGCACCATCGCGTTGGGAAAGGTGTCGACCTCGATCGTCGCCGGCTGCCCTGCCTTCACGTCGGTGAGCTGGGTTTCCTTGAAGTTGGCGACCACATAGACGGCTCTCAGCGGCACCACCGCCATCAGCTGTGTCCCGGCCTGCACGTACTGCCCGGCGCGCACGGTGCGCACGCCCACGGTGCCGTCCACGGCGGCGGTGATGGTGGTGTAACCCAGGTTCAGCTCGGCTTGGTGCAAGTTGGCCCCTTGCTGCGCCACCATGGCGCGGGCGCGCGCCAGCTGTGCGAGGAGCAGGTCCACCTGCCGGCGCGAGGCGTTCAGGGCGGCCATGTCGCGCCCCAGGGCCGCTTGGCGCTGTGCGATCTCGCTGGTGGCGCGCTGGGCGCTCTGGATCGTGCCGGCACCGGTGCGCGAAAGGTCTACGTAGCGTGCGTAGTCCTGCTGGGCGTAGGTCAGCGCAGCTTGGTCGGACTGCACGGTCGCCTGTGCGCCGGCGATGGCGAGCTGCTGTTCCGCGAGCTGGTTGACCAGGGTCTG
>JBCJKO011207924.1:0-15233 GCA_039877535.1 Touit batavicus
TATAACTTGCTGTGTACGGAGTTCTCCGTAGAAACCTCGGGCTTCCTGCATATCAACTCATCTACTCATCACCATCATCACTGCTATCGCCAGAAAAGGACATCCAAACGTCAGAAGCCTTTTTTAGACACTCCGACTTTCTGTAGTTTGCTGTGAGAAATCCATGTTCGCGGAAGACATTCTTGAGCTCTTCGAGTTGACCTTCCTCCAGGCCCTCGGTGAGTTTCACCTCGGACTCACCAATAGCAACCTGTCATATATGCAGGTCAGAGAGAAAGATCACCAGCTGTGTCTGAAATAAATCACGAATCGAATCTCTTACCACTTTAAATGATTTATAATCTTCCTTTAACATTTCAAAGAAGTCACCAATTCTATACGTTGCATGGCCCCGCCAATTCTCTTCGTCTTCGAAATCAACGTCCTATAGAACGCGTTTATCAACATTCTGCGTTAAAAGCCCCGAGTAGTATACGAATACTACTAGCACCACCGTACTTACCTCTGACAGCTCCGTGGATTCAGGCCCATACTGAAAATCACACGCGGTCATTGTACCCCTCTCCGTATCCAGCATATAATAAAACCCGTCCCTTGAACAGCAAGAAGCCAGGGTCAGAACATGCGAAGGAACAGTACAAAGCCCCAGATCCGCTTGGGGATCAAAATTGAAACGATTGGGATATCGACGAAAATATTCCCCGGCCAGGTCATTTACAGCGGTCTCGTAGTAGACAACGGGCTGTTCGCCTCCATCGTATCTGATGTACGGGATGTGGCGGATCAAGTCGTTGACCGTCGAGTTCTTTTCCATTACGGACAAGTAATCGTCGGTTAAGTGAGGCCAGCCGCCTTCGTCTGGCGGGGGATGTCGGATGGCATTGTCGTCGAGATGCACCTGGGTCAGGAATTCGTAGAAGGAGGTAATTGCGGCGACGGTCTCGTTGCGGTCATATCCCATATTGGCTTTGGCCCGGAGAATATGAGTTGATGTGGTAGAGATTGGTTTGGTAGGTATCCGTGGTAGGTTCGTTAGTTGACTGGAAGATGAACTGCAATTCCGAGAAGAACGGGATGTCGTGGTACGTACTGCTGGTAGTAGCGAGAGACGGCAAGTGGAGAGAATACTACTACTACTAGTACTAGTAGTACCTTGATAGCACAGTAAATGCAATGACGATGCGAGCCATGGAACAGAAGTTAACTGAGTCATTGAGTATATCCCAGAAAGCCTGGATTTGCCGCCGACGTTACTATTCTTATGGCTTCTGTATTATTACTGTTGCAGGTAGATTATCTACGGAGTACGCTTGACAGATCGGCGTGATGCCGAGACCCTAACTAACCCTAAAAACTCCCTAACTGCGCTAGGTCCAGCAGATTTGCAGCGCCATACGAGCGAGGCCAGCAGCAAGTCTAATTTTAAAATTAGCAGTTTAAAGCACCAACCAGCGTCAGAAACAATGTCAAGCTAAGAAATAAATTCTCTACTATCTAGTGCTTGTCAGGTACTCCGTAGGCACTACGGAATACAAAAGCGTAACAGATCTGGTTGGCTACGCCGGTAGGTAACAACACTCTAGTACGGACTCTGTGGAATGTTTAAGCTGTATATAAGTATAATGGCTTGCGAAATGCAAAGTACGGACGATCTCAGACCTGCAACATCCATTTCTTTTAGTTGAACTATATTTTCCGGGCTGTAATGTCTAGAGCGTTCTGTTGTTGAATCCAGGGAGATGATACTACGGAATAGTAGCAACCAATGTCCCCTTGCAATCATCACCCTGAAAATGAAAAGGAAAAAAAAAAAGGAAACACGGAATACTTAAAGAGGGCTGGATGATTGAAGCCCTTCCTTTTGCTTCTTTCTTCCTTTTCATCCTTTCCTTTTTGCTCTTTGTTGAGCGTTGGCATAACCCCAAATCGACCTTCATTTTCGATCTTTATACACATTCCTTTTTTTTTTTTTTTATGAACCATGAAGGTCTTTCTCTCGTTTCTGTTGCTTTTTAGCAACGTTCTTCCGGCAATCCATGCCCAGAATTCTGATAAAGAGGTGCTGGCAGCCTATGAGGATAATGGTACATGCATGCTTTTCGTCGATAAAGTCAGCCAGGCAGAGCAAGAAATGGGCTCTTCTCCCTGCAAAAAATGGTGTCCGAAGAATAAGAATCAGCCGGGAATAGGGGTGGGTTTACTGGTTCTCTTTGACTCGGGTTTTGTGTTATGGTTAATGCTGATTTGATTTGTTTGTTACCTTGCAGTGCAGTGCTCCCGGAATTACAAACCCTAATGATCCTGCATTCCCCAAACTTAATGACGACGCGGGCAATCGATTTATCCCCGGCAAATGCATCTGCGAAGATCCGCAGAAACTCTTACCACTTGTTGAACCGGTCCTCAGCGCCCTCTCCGAACTGGACAATATCATCTGTGCCGTCTCCATATCCGCTTTCAAGGGCCTCGCCGAAATCGCCATCGATGCTATCCCAGAAGGTGCCGAGTTCGACGCCGCCATCAACGGAGCCAAGACCTTTGCCCAGAATGCTTTGGGTGCCAATGATTTCTTTGACAAATGGGTTGGGAAAGTCTGCAAAGTAAAAGATTGGAACTTTGACATCAACCTTGCCTTTGGCAACCTGGTTAAAGGCCCCAAATCAAGAGGTCCCGGCAAGGGATGTGTCCAAAAGGAAAAGAAGGCCTGCGACAAGAAGCCTGATGACAAGCCAACTGCTACGCAGGGCAAGCCGACGGCTACCAACGATCCGACGGCAAATCCCAAGACCAAGACAGATGATGGTGGTAAGACCACCGCCACTCAGAGCAAGGCATCGACTACAGACGATGGCGGCAAGACAACAACAACGCATAGCAAAGCGACGACTACCAACAGCAGTGACGAGACGACTACAGACGGTGCTGACAAGACAACAACGCATAGCAAAGCGACTACTACGGACGGTGCTGGTAAGACAACAACGCATAGCAAAGCGACTACTACAGACAACAGTGACAAGACGACAGCCACGGACAGCGGTGACGAGGCAACGACAACTGGAGACAGCTGCAAAGCAAAAAGAGCCGGTGGTAAGTCTAAAGAAGACGTATTGCAAGCGTGGTCTACTAACTTTTTCTTTTTCGATCCTTGTTTACAGGCGGCTGTGATGTTCATACACATTTCTCAGAGATTACCTCTTCAACGTCTATACCGGTGACAATTACGAAGACCTGTCAGGCAAATGACTCGCCCCAAGCCTGCTTTAACTACTATTCTGTCATCCAGAACTACCCTTGGGTGACGCGTGCATTGACTTGCACCAACTCCAATGGCGGGAGAAAAGCCTTACGGGCAACAGATCATTGGCAGACCCAACATACAGATAGTGGTTGGAGGTCATTTACAGCATCGACATACACGACTCGTGGGTCTAATGCTGTTGGGGAACCCCATTGCGAAAGAGATGAATTTCCTCCAAATTACTTTCTTCCAAATCGCTACCGACAAGACCTGGCCAGGCAATCCGGCCAACTGATCCGATGGATTCCCAAACGAGATAACAATGATGGGGGGACTTTGTGGACGGGATTTTGCAAAGCTCACGATGGCGGCGAAGGCAACGGCCAATACAAAGTGTACCGAGGAACACAGAGCATCGTCAATACAAATTTGGTTGACCTGCAGACACCCGGCTCTACAATCACCAGGAGCACTGTTAACGGTCAGACGACGACCACCACCACCGTCACCCAGTTCGCGGCCACATACCATCGGGCGGTCATGCGTTTGGACTTTGACTGGGGTAATCATCCCGTACCCTCGCGTCAAAACGATTGGGGTCTCCGCGAAAACCCCTGCTGGCCGCGGGATATTGTCCCCGACAACCCTGGTTATGTCTTGCTGAACTATGACCGATGGTACGACAACAACGACATGAATCCACAGGTAGCGGATGCGGTCAGAGCGCAAAGAGCCGCCTACAGCAGACCTCCCGACCCGGCCACTCTCCAGGCAGCGCAACAGCGGAGAGCTAACAGAAACAATAACGGGAACAACGGTAACAACGGTAACACCGGGAATACAAACCAACACCGACGAGGCCTAGACGCGGATCAGCTTCTTCCAGGCGATCTTGCTGCCAGAGATGATTTGAACACCACAAGCCATCTTCCCGATGACCCTAATGTTGAAATCATCGACTGCCAGGACGCATTGTGCACAGAAGAACGCAAGGAATTGGCAGGTGAAGAGAACGTCGTCTTCGTCCCCGGCCATTATTCCACTAGTACTACTGTTGCTCCGTCCCAGAACTTGAACTCTGTGCCTACGCATGGTGCGTCAACACTGATTTCTGTTGTCAAGCCCGAGACAAGAGACCCGATTGTGCCTGAAGTTGCTGCACCGACTGTGACTGCGTAGTCGGGAGTGTTTGTTTTTTTTTTTTTTTTTTTTTTTTTTTTTTTTTTTTTTTTTTCTTCCTTGAATCTTGTACCCCGTACCATATATAGTCACGAGGCTACTTGGTACGGCTTCTTCAAGTGATAATAATGTATTGTACTTCATAATCAACACACAATTTTACCATTTACCAATCTACCAGGAAGGCAGACGTAGCAAATCATGGATCATCCGGGGTTAGGGAATATGCAAAAAGCACTGCCATTTTGACTGCTGGCTGACTGCGCCATCGACTTGTGGAGTTACTAGTAGTACAGAGTACTATTGCATTAGGGTTTAGGGACATGTGCAGTGAGATTGAATAATGGTGGCAATGCACCCCGTATGTACTCCGTACTTGTCTCGGCTCTACCAGGTGATAGAGGTTGATTTAGAGTCTGGTCTCTAGCTGAGCTGAGTTAGTGGTACTCTACTACTCCGTACTACTGTAGTACTAAACAATACGAGACATGATTGATTTCCTTCTTTTGGATGCACTTGTTGCTTATCTTTTCTGGAGCATCAAGACTACTACTGCGTACTGTTGCCGGAGAAAGAATCTACTCCATGCGGATATCACAATCAGAGCTGGTCAAAAACCGGAAGAGATTCATGGACCAAACGAAACGAATATAAATTAGTACAGAGTACAGAGTACGGAATACTAATCTACAATAGTATACTGGTCGTGTGACTCCTTGCAAACGTACAGACTTCCGAGCAACATCACATCCGTATAGCCCAGGCAATAGTTTGGAATATCTCCTGTGCAAATCCCTACGGTAGGGAGTACGGAGTACTCCTACAGTAAGACCTGCAAACGAGACAGACACATGGGAATCCTTACTCGTTACTACCAGTACTGTCAGATACGAATATCTATTGCCGGATGTCAAGCGTTTCAAACCTGCCCGGCAATCTAACAGTCCTTTACTTTCATTCGATGGCCCTATTCTTGGCCTACGTCTTGGTCGGAAGGTTGCTCTTGGCGAATATAAGCCCCCGAGTGCTCCAGCTCTGTTTATTGGGTGTTTGTGGTTGTATAGTACTAATTATAGTATTCATGGGTTTCTGTACAGCCTAGATATGTATTCTTTGCTTATGCTGGGAGTAGTACTCCGTAGAAAGCCATTCTTTCTCGGAATTGTGCCCTATGATACTACTCAGAGACCCAGGTCTCTGGGGCTTATTGTTAGGTACTACTGTCTATCAACAATCTATTCATACTAGTATATAATGTAGCTGCAATCGCCGTTTTCATTTCATGCGGTGGCACTTAGAGAACATATTCTTCCCGACTGGTTATGTTTGTACAGCAGTGATTGATTGATTCAATTCCATAAACACATACACACCATCTTATTTCCTCCGTACACAGCATACGAATCCACAAAGATGCATTTCTTATCACCGCTTTCTCTTGCCCTCTGCTCCATCTTCCTCTTCACCACTAGCACCACCATCTCAGCATCCCCAGTGTCAGCGGATATCATAACGCACCGATCAACAACACCACAACCCATCTACGCCATCGCACACATGGTCCTCAAAAACGAATCAGTCACAGCAGCTCTCTCCAACGGAGCCAACGCCGTCGAAGTCGACCTCACCGCCGAAAAAGGCGAATGGTGGACCGACCACAACCGCACCGGAAACAGCGCCGGCGACACAGCACGAAACCTGTTCGAATTCATCGCCCAGCAGCGCCGGGACGGTAAGCCCATCACGTTTGTCTGGCTGGATATCAAGAACCCTGATGAATGCAAGGGGGGCCCGGCCCAGGCTTGCTCCATCGAGGCCTTGAGGGATATCACACGGGAGACGCTGGAACCGGCCGGAGTCCGGGCGTTGTACGGGTTTTTTGGGACGGCTGATAGTCGTGGATACACGGTGATTCGGGATTCGTTGAATGCGAACGAGGCAGTTTGTCTAAATGGGGAGGCACATACGGTTCTGGAGCAATACGACAATAGCAGCAGTGCGTCGTCGTCCATTGCGTCGAAGCAGAGAATCATGGACTACGGGTATACACGACTGAACGTGGAATTCGGCAATTGCCACGAAAACAGCTACAACACATGCACGGAGCTGCGACAGGCGAGCGACGCGCGGGACCAGGGCAAACTTGGCAAGGTCATGGGCTGGACGAGTGCGCAGGGGGAGACGGGGTCGGTGGATAGTTTGCTGGGGGAGGCGCGGGTTGATGGGATTATCTATGGGTTTGAGAGGGCGGATTATGAGGATGCTGTTGGGACGAGGTCTGCTTGGGGGGATATTTTTAATTTTGTGCGTTCTCATTCCGAGACGCATCGGATGGCCACTGTGCATGATCCTCCATGGTAGAGCGGAATCCTCCATGGTAGAGTAGAGTAGAGTAGAGTAGATACTACTATATACTATTTACAATATCCATAATCTCACCTTTCATTAAACCCAATAATCTGCCAATACTGTAAATGTTTCGAAAGGCAGCCGATATAGAGGCACTACTACTACTACTCCCCTTGGTACTGAATCTACAAAAGTACTCCTACCTAGTATTTAGTACTAATAATACTACTAGCCCAGAAGACTGGATAGTTACTACTACTAGCAGTACTAGCAGTAACATGTTTATATTCAATCCATTCATTGTTTGCATCCGATTGGATTGGATGGACGTGATGTTGATGTTGATGTCGATGTTGAGACTTGGTAGCTTCAAGTTAGGGCTGATTCCTTGTTACAGCGCTGTACGGAGTAGACGTACTCTGTAGATGTCTACAGAGTACGGAGTATGGAGCACGAGTACTCCGTACTAACTAATAATAAATTAATGTGTTAGCTATGGAGTATATATCTGTTGATTCCCATTGAAGTTTTTTTTTTTTTTTCTTTTCGTTTGTGTTGTTGTCGTTTCTATCAAGACTATCCTATCTCTACTAGCTAACTAACTACAACTACAACTACACCGGCTCTTCTACCTCTACTACCTGGTACACATACAAAAAGACATCATCCTATCTCTGATGTAATGTACGTGCTGTGCTGTGGATGGACATGGCATGCGTGTACGCAGTACTTCTACTCCGTACTTACTCCGTACTCCGTACGCTTTGTAAAGAGAGAAACTGGAGATATAGTTCTCATATTCATATATAGTCAGTCAGTCATACTCTGTACTCCGCATATATGCAGGAATTGATTGTATGTACGTGTAGGTAGAGGTAGGTAGAGCTAAGTGGTAAAAACCAATCAATCACAAGATTTCCCATTTTCCCAAAAGAAATCAAATACTGACACAGTACTGAGTAAACATAGAACAAGACAAGAATAACAAAATACCCAACAATCAATCAAAAGCAAGAACAGTCAATGCATGCATGCAAGTAATAAAATAACAGACTTCCGGTCCCAGTTCAAGGCTTCGGCCATGCAGATGCAGACGCAGATGAAGACGCACGCATATGCATATGCATCCACGCAAGTTAGTAAAAGTAGCAATAACAATGGTAGTCAACAGATGAACGGCGTCCAATTTTGCTGGCTTTCCGGCTTTCCCGTTTTGTTTCCCAAAGTAAAACAAAAATGACACGCTTCTCTAATCAGAAAAAGGAAAATCATATAAAACAAACAGACAACAACAAACAAATTGTCTAAAAAAAAAAAAAAGCGAATTATTAAGCCTTAATATGATAATGAGGAAAAAAGAAGTATTTTCACAAGTAGATATCTAAGTACCATATCGTCGTCAAAAAAGAGCTGGGTAGGTAGGTAGGTAGGTATAGGTGGTGGTTTGGAGAGGTATGCATGTAATCGTCGCGTAGATGATCGACGAATGCATGGTATGTGTGTGTGTATGCAGCATGCCTCCGGTTCAACATCAAAAATGCAATGCGCCTCATGCAAAGAAAGGTAGGTAACTTGAATATCCATAAATCAAAATAGTCCCCGGTTGATTGTTCGAGGCATTGAATGTTCCAGACAGCATCCTCGACATCGAGTTCCGTTCGACAATAATTAAAATTTTTAAGAATATTCAAACCGACGCCAATTATCCTTAACCCACCACTGGGCAGCATGAGTGGCATTATTAATCCAATCAACAGCTTCATCGCCATGCCTTACGCGCACGAGATCAAACAGCGTCCACAGATCAAAAGCCAGGAGATGATGATGCTCCTTGGGGTCGGTGGCAATATCGGAGAATCGCCATTCAAAATCCGAGACAAGCGGTACGACCAAACGATATGGCTTGGTTGCAGATCGCAGAGAAAGCCAGGCTCCTCCGGTGTTCATCACGGTGAATTGCCAGTCCTGTCTTCCGTCCGTCTCAGGAATGAGTGGTCGGATCATCGACTGACCCTCGTACATAGGGAGGAGGTCTTTGATGGCGTGCGTGGAATGGTCGTCCAGCGAGGCGGATTCTTTTAGCAAGTCGAGGATGGTGGGTAAAATCTGCATGGAAGTGACGGGGGAATCGATTTCAATTGGAGGAATTTGTGGGTGAGAAAAGATCAAAGGGACGTGGAAGTTGGATACGTGTGGGTTATCGTAGGGCGTGACGCCACCGTTCTCAGGAAGTGAAGTGCCACTATCGGAAAATGTCAGTCCACCGAGATCCCACCAAAAAAAAAAAAAAAAAAAAAAAGACCGAAACTTACTGGTCACCAGTCATCACAATTAGAGTCTCATTGGCAATACCTGTTTCCTCCAGGATCCCGAGCAACTCGTCAAACCACCTGTCGACAAAACCAATGGTGTTCAGGTAACGGTTCAAGTGCTCATTGCTAGTGGTTCGCAAGGAGCCGACCAGTTCATCCAACTTGTCGTGTGGCATATGCCAAGGATGATGTGAAATGCCGGTCAGATACGTGAGGAAGAGACGCTCACGGTTTTCCTTGGCGTTCTCTATAGCATTCCGGAAATAGACGCGTAGCTCATCATCCGGGTAACCCCAATTACTAACTTCCTCACTCACGGTAGAATCATTTCTGCCACGATCCTCAGTGATGGAATCCTTTGACACAACATCGTCGAACCCCAGGGCACGTGTCAGCGAATGCTGGTTATCATACGTATCAAGAACCGACTGCATGTAACCGGAATGCCAAGGCCAGCTAGTGTAATCTTCCGTTCTCTCGGTGCCATTATAGCGGGCGTTTAGCGCATCGAGAATGTGCGGCATGCAGGGTTGGTAAATATGATATTGATAGTCGACATTGAAGTCAGCGACCAGTGGCGCTATGCCACACAAAGAAGCCTCCATGCTTTTGAGGGTGTAGGTGCTGGAGGTGTAGGAGTTCGATGCGCGGATGCCGCCATACGGTTTGGGAGAGTTTCCAACGCTGTTGAACCCCGAGGGTACTCCAGTCAAGCGCTCTGCGGTACGGGTCAGTTTGGCCAGTTTCTGCTCGACGCGGTGCGGAATCCCATCACGCCCAAACGACTTCTTGATCCGTTCATGCATGTAAGATCCCTTGCGAAAGGGGAAAACGTCTGGCCGGGTGCTTTCCAGTTTGAACAAAAAAACATGTTTGATGGTGACATTGTCGTTGTGGAGCGCATGTCGCAATGGCTCGATGACTTTGCCTTTCAAATTCGAAATGTGCAGCGGGTCGTGTGCGGGATCATAGTGTTCATGTTCTAGTTGGTGGGTTTTGTTTTCCTGCCAATCCCTGAACCCGGCAAATTTCCCATGTGGCAGCCAGTCCATCCTGGGCGGGGTGGTCAGGGCGGTGCGGTCACGCAACCAGCTGAAGTCGCCGGGCAAGCCGGAGATGTCCAGTAGTGAATGACTGCTGCGGGACTTGGGGTCATCAAACGGCGCAACGACGAGAGTTTGGGAGAGAAACGCATAAGATGCATCCGCCGGACGAAGACAGCGCAGGAAGATGACAAAAACGATGGGAATGACAACCAGCAGGCGTTTCCGCAGAGTCACACTGGTATCCCATTTCCCGCCGGCGGCCGTATCCAGGAACAAAACGGAGTCCAAGTCACTCCTATCTTCGTAGTCATCACGAGGCACTTGTTCGTAGGCCTCCGGGTCAGGAAGAGTCTTCCTTTTCCGGAGATAGCGAATCAGGTGTGTTGCCAGCGAACGGAACAGCGGTATTACCACTGAATGAAGCAAGGGCGTGACGAACGAAAACAGAGTTCTCATGACGTCGCCCATAATGTTGTGCAGATACGGAGTTGCACACCAGGACACGGTACAGAACAAGATCTCCGTGACCAGCATACCGGTAAGACCGGTCAGCAGCATTTTATAGGCAGCAACATCGCCGTAGAAATTGTTTGCTTGTCGCCAATGAATCTCGGCACCGGTGGTGACGAAGAAGGAGGTATTGGCGGCGGACATGGAGGAAATACCCAGACTATATTTTGAGAGAGAGGAGAAAAATTTAGCAGGTGTCGCGGCCACACTAACAACGATTCTTTTTTCCTGATCAACGACTCACCTAGCAGGAATAACCAACAAGGCCGCGACGCCCCTTGCCCATTTCCAACTGAAATTCAAGGTCAAAGCCCAGGCAAGGACAATACACACGGCATCCTGAACAAAGAAAGTCGGACCCCAGATGAGAAGCCGACGGAAGGGAAGAGAATAGAGATGAGAATAGATATGAAGAAGTTTGGCCCAGAAGACAGCGATGAAGAGAAGGGAGAACCAGAACCTGCGTAAGACGGCCCAGTTCAAATCGATATACAGGCCGGGGAGACGGACGATGCGGAGGAGTAAGTCCTTGAATTTGGAGACACTGAATTTGGCGGCCATGATCATGATGAAAAGGAAACGGATGTTTCAAGGACGTGGAAGAAGGGGTGGAGGAGGAAGGAGGAGGAGGAGGAGGAGGAGAGGATGGCGACGACTACGTTGACGTTCCACGTGGATTCAAGACCACGTTGTACACATAGGAGAAACATATCTCAGCGATGCATGGAGGGAGGAGGAGGATAACAGGGGATGGATGAATGAATGATTCAGAGGGAAAAAGGGGATATAAAGGGAAAGAAAAAAAAAAAAAAAAAAGAAAAAGAAAAAAACCCAGTACTACTACTCCGTACTACTCCGTGTTGAAACGGGAGACAAAGAAAGGAGAGAGAGAGGTGAGTAGTAGAGTACTCCGGAGTCTGCAGTGAGCAGTAAAGTACGAGGAAGAAGGAAGAGGAGGAAGAAGAGGAGGAGGAGGAGAAGAAAGACCGGAAGAAAGAAAGAAAGAAAAAAGAAGAAAAGAAGAAAGAAACGCCGAGACTGGAAAAACCTCACGAGACACGGAGTAGCAGAGTAGTAGTAGTAGTACACTTAGAGTACATAGTACATACGGAACATACTACACTGTAGTGTGAATGGACAAGGCAGTGCTGGACTCCGCACGAGGCTTTTTTGGCCCAGAACAGCCGTGATTGGCCAATAATCGCTGGACGTTTGCTTAGCACCTGACATTAGGGCTTATGGTGGAACACCTGGGGAACCCTGTTGGCCAATCACAGCACATGCACTGCCGATCAGCTGACGTTATCTGGAAGACGCCAAGATTTAAGTGCTGAGTAATCCGTTGGGGGCCCAAGGCAGAACCAGTCAGACTCAGGCATCCCGTGCTGTGGAGTGATTTGGGGGGAACCAAGTCGAAGGATTTTTGAAGAGGCGAAGAAGTTTAAAAAAGACCAAAAAAAGACCCAGATCAAACTGTAACTGGCTGTGGATTGCATCAGCAGATGGCCACATTGCCCACTGTTGTTGTCCACTGTTATTGCCCAGTGCCTCTGCCAGTGCCTCTGCCAGTGCCACTGTCACCGTCCGTCACTGTCCAGTTGAAACCCGCGACTCCTAGTGGCAAGTTAAGGTACGGAGCACTCCGTGGTAGTATCCGGAGATATCGATGTATCTTGCATGGTACGGGCCTGTTGGTACGGACCTGGTACGGACCTCTTGCATGGTACTCCGTACTCCGTACATGCCAGTGATCCTTCGACGGTTGGCCTAACGTTCGGTAAATAACAATAGACGAGCATATAGATATATTAAACGAATAAACACGTAGAGATAGATCAAGAGGCTAATCACCAAGTATATCAAAATGAGTGATACCAATCCCACAACTACCGGGCTGAGCACATTGAGGCTCGCTCGGACTGTCTGTTGTAGCCGACGGAGTTCCATAGTACGGAGTACTCCGTAGTAGTAGTATATCTTATTGGTGCACACGACTATCAAGCCAAGGAAGACTCAAAAATCAAATCAACAAGCAGACAAAGAAAAATCAAGATTGATCATCAAGAAAGAGAGAAAAAAAAAAAAAAAAAAGAAGAAGAAGAAAAGAAGAGCGTTGCCCTGTTGCTGATGCCTGTTGCCTGACATCAACGTTACTATGGAATCCATCATCAATACGGAGTAGATAGAAGTTTTTTGTCTCCCGGTTAACTCCGTACTGGTAGGTACTAACTTCCGCAAAGAACAAACTTCTATCAAATACTCCGTACAATGTCAATAGACTCAATATTCCGTACTAGTTCCCCTCATCCTCCTCCTCCTGCCTCGGACCGTCCGGGAGAACCAAACGCCAGCGTCCCATGAATGATGAAACCGTGACGCCTTACATTTCTAAGACAATATGAACTCAGATCTTCCCGTAGACTCCCCATGAAAGGAGACTCCAGACTCCGTACAGCAAGCATAGCGTAGACAATATTACTATAAGACTCAAGTACAAAAGCACAGTTTGCCTAAGATGCATAGATTTCCTTCCGATCAGTCCGTGGTCCGTGAACAACAACAACAACAACAACAACAAAAACACGTACCGTAAACTTTCACACCCCCATTAGCAGGGAATCGATCCGGCGCAAAACCATGCCCCAACCTATGGAGGACATGCTTGTTGGTAGTAATGGAAAGATAGATATAGGCAACGGTATACAAAAACACCAAATAGCCTTGCCCCGTAGAATCCCCTTTCACCAGATACTCCAGCGTCAATTTCAGCCACAGTCCCAGAATCGAGAGGACATAGGCATTCCATGACAATTTCAAAAATGCCTTGACTGCCATTGTTATTTGTAATTATCAATTCAAGTTGGGGTTGTTCTCTTCGGTCGAGCGGTCGGAGGCGATGGACAATGGAAGGATGGATGTGATATGGGGCTGCCGAGAAAATTGGTTGTTTCAAATTCGTCCCGTCCTCTGTGGAGTTGATTTATCTTTCCCTTTTTTTTTTTTTTCTTCCTTTTTCCTTCTTTTTTTCTACCTTTTTTTCTTCTTTTTTTTGCTCGGACAAAGAGTTTACGATATGGAGACGAGATCGACTTGCAACTATAAGTGTCAGGTAAGAGACTCTGCGGTAAATCCGGATACCAGCATCATTCATGTATCGTAGTGGTGACCGCACACACCGGAAGTAGACGGTCATGTGGGTACGCTGAGTCATCTGATCGTCGTAGTTAAATCTCCTTCGGCGTCTTTTTAATACAAGCATCCATTATTCTCTACTATTATTCAGTTCACAACCACCACTACACTACCACTACGACAGCATCATGACTGCAGACATCTCTCAACTGATCGATCGTAAAGACGATCTCACTAATATTGAACCGCGTCAAAGACCAGCCAATGTCTACTACCATCCCCCCTGCAACGACCTCCTTTTCCTGGTCTATACATTGTCCGCGTCCTTCATCCTCTGCTGGGTCAATGATTACGTCTCCACCAAGGAATCCCTGATCCTCTGGGTCGGATTCGCTGTTTCATGTCTGGCCTGCATAATGACCAATCCTGAGCTCTGTGTCGAGCGCACCTATCCAGATGAATCGGGCAACAAAGCGACTGTGCGCCGTCCTTTGATCGGCTTCAAATCTCGCGAGTCGGTTTTGGATTTGGATGGGATCCAGGATGGTCTTTATGATGATGAGGATGATGATTATTATACTGATCCTAGACTGCGTGATGGGTATAGATATGGACATGCTTTGATCAGGATCTGAGTGAGCAGTCAAGATGGATGAATCTGTTTTACCGGTATGTTTGACCTTTTTTTTCTCGCTTCGTTGCAGTCGTACATAGCAGCATAGCTGATGGTTCTGGTGTTCGCAGGTCGCGTCTTTCTTTCTTGCACTTGCTCCTGCTCTTGGCTCTTGGCTCATTCTTTTATCTGGCCAGTTACGGTAGGCCAGCTGGCACTTTTTTTTTTTTTTTTTTTTTTTTTTTGTCTTTTCCCCTTTGTTCTTCTCACTGTTCTCCAAACGAATGCTCAATTCCATTCATTCATAACCACAATCGTCAACGATGGAGTTGGCATCACCATCCAACAGAGAACTATGTTGGCTTTTACATTACATATTGTGCCTTGTTCAACAATGACGGTTTTCCTGCAGGCAGGTCAATCAATCAATTATAACTGAAGCATTTTTTTTAATTGTCATGTCAAGCAATGCCAATCGGAGAAGTCCCTACTTCAGGGAAAGTCACTATTCAAGCAAGAAACGGGCTTTCATCCATGTCTTTTGCAACCGCAACCTGTGATGACTCCCATCACCTTTTTTCTATGTTGTCTGCAGTTGCTACTTATTGTATTTTTATTTAGACTTACTCCGTATGGAGTACTACGAACCAAAATGGGATATTTTTCAGGACGGCGAGCGTGCTATGTATGTATTACGACAGTAGATTTGAGTTTATTTACCGTACGGAGTTCGGAATATTCTTCCTCAATTTTAGTTTAGTATCATGTATACCGTACAAAAAAAAAAAAAAAAAAAAAAAAAAAAAAAACCCCTAAAAATCTCCCCAATCTTCCTCCGTAACCCGCCTGTA